>JAMZEH010000015.1:0-40000 GCA_024699665.1 Ostrea denselamellosa
TGTTACAGATATCGTATGATGTTTGTATTGCGTGCTGTACAACAGGTGTATGATCATTTTATATCCGTCCAATCATTTATATGTGACCACTTTCCTGACCCTGGATTCTTACATGACCAATATTTCACATTTCTTTCTACTTCACTTAAAACATCATTCATTTTTCTCCAATTTTTTGAAGACGCTACCAAAATTGCTATATCAAATTTCTGTCTTGAATTTCGTCCCTTGAATAGATTAAAAGTACGGAAGACATATTCCTTTGCTGCAATGTTAACCTTTTCTTTCTCTTTGTATTTTCTCCTGAATGGGCAGGGTAGACCCCCACATTTTTTGATTTAATGGAAAATTGCGTCAAAGAGTCCTTGATCAGATTTCATTGTGTTTGTATATTCCAGTGGCTTCACTTCATAAATAGGCAGATGAGCACTCATTGTTTTTTTGGGGGGGTGACAATCTTACAAATTTGCATCTATGCATACTATTTCTTTTTCTATTGGAAATGACATGAATATTGTGTAAACATCAGAGTTAGTACCTTATTTATTTGGGTTTTCAAAACATCTAGAGTTGAGAAAAATTGTAAACATTGCACTTGAAATTGTGAAACCAATTTAGTGCTTCTCGTTTCAACTTGGCAATGATTAAGGAGTGAGAAAATGGATTCAAACTATCAAAATATCAGTTTTCAAGCCCAACAATTAAAGCCTTAAGTGATCTATGGAAATCTATTTTTTAATGTCTCAATAAATTAGATATAAATTTTATTTCTTTTTAATGATAATTGATTGTAATGGATCTCAATGACATTGATAATTTGAGGCTGAATTCTCTGGAATATATGTAAAATTTGATATTGAGGAAGTTATATTTCATAGTGACAGTTAAGACATATTTTTTAATGTATTGTTTTGTAAAAATTTTGCTTTTTCATTGTATAGTTTTACATTGTTTACATGACAGATCTTGTTTGTCTTTTTTTTTCCTTCCAACAAATATCACAGTAAATATTCGAATAAGCATCATATCTTATTCATTAATGTTTTTAGAATTTGAAACTGTCTTATTTTCCTGTGTTGAATTGTATTTCGTAGCTGAAAATTATGAATTTTTGTACAAAAGGGGTTTTGAAATACAAAATGTTTTGTTAATACTTGTTTCAAGTCTTACAAGTTTTATGAAGTTGTAAATTAAATTTAAAACAATATGTTAACATTGCAGGTGTTTTGAAATTGAGAGCACTTTTCCCATGGAGTCTCTTCTTACGATCCAGATTTATGACTGGGACTTGGTGGGAATGGATGACCTCATTGGAGAGACCAAGATTGACCTTGAGAACCGCTACTACAGCCGACACCGGGCTGTGTGTGGTATATCAGCTAAATATGACCTGTAAGTCTGCTATGTGATTCTCACTTACTCATGTACAAATAATCAACCATTGTCACCTTATTTAAGAAGGCTTAAATAATAAAGTGAGTTAATGTTTCACACTAATTTACAAGACTAGGGGAGATAACTTTTACAGAGAAATGTTTGCCCCAATTTATTCATGTCCTGTAGGTACATCTGAAATTTCATTACATGTATTAGTCATTCAAAGATATTACTAGTAGTTTTAAGAATAGAAATCTCATCTGAAAGAATGCGTATTAGAATTTTCAAATCTGTTAATCCATATGTTGTGGTTTTAGTTGTCTGGATATTAGCAGACTTATGTGAAAGTCTCTTAAAGAATTTTAAACAATTGTTCACAAATATGGATATTAAACTTGTAAAAGGTAATCATATCTAGGAAGAAAATAGGGTTTGGATATGGGCTGTTTTGGGGATTCAAAATTGGTTTGTTAATGTAGATAAGATTTCATTTCAACTGAGTGACAAGTTTGTTGCAACAGATATTAAGTTGTGACAGTTGCATACATGTGATGATATCTGAATATGTTCCATGGCTTTAAAAAAACATGATTTTGAGTGAATAATCTGTACAAAAAAAGTGTACTCTACTCTATACAGAATATCAGTCCCAAAATGGTTTTATACACTTATAGATAATTTTAAGCATACAGTAATTATGATGGGAGATATTTTCACAATGGTCATAAAACATTTTTATCTCATGAATATAACATCTAACGTTACCTATTTCATTGTTGTTGAGACCTTAGATATTTCATCATTTCTAATTTTATAATCATATACATACGTTACTTTTACAAGAACAGAGAAAATTTGGGTGATCACATTTGGTTACACAATCAACTTACAGTTAAAGTGATCATAGATTCTTCATCAATTGTACCAACATAACATTTGAAAAATAAGATTTTAAAAACATCCAAAGTCATACAAGAGGCTTTCTTGGAATTTGACCTTTTTATCATCAAAATTACAATTGTAGCAGTCAACAGTGTTTGATTGGCAGTGGGCAGTTAGCTCAGCTGGTACAGAACCTGACTAGAGATTCAGGAGGCCTGGGTTTGAATCCTGGTCTGGTCCGTTGCATTTTCTCCCTTCCTGTTACATTTAAACATCAACCCAGGATCTTTATTATCCCCCAGTAGGAGGGGAGAATATGCAATGGACCAGACTGGGAATCACAACCCGGGCCCCTTGAATCTCTAGTCAGGTGCTGTACCAATTGAGCTAACTGGCCACTGGTGATCAAACCCGACTGACCACTACATTCTTTCCCCCTTAAATTGTGTTTATCCTCTAAGACACACAACCCTGGTTGTTTTGCCCCTGGCATGGCTTTCACCTACAATTCCAGGGGTGGTCATTGGCACCAAATGTAACATTAAGTGAGAAAATGCAATGGACCAGACAGGGATCGAACCTAGGCCCCATGAATTCTCTAGTTGCAAGCTTTACCGAGTTAACTGGCCATTGGTGATCGAGCCCGGCTGACCACTACACAATGTGTGTTGATAGCCTGCAGTTGCAAAATATATTGCATATATTTAATATGTTAACCTTTAATTCATCTGACATAAAATGAAATTTAAAAGATGTCATTTAGCAATGACAATAATGATTTGCATTCTTAAAAAAACACACCTGTTTTACCTATTTCTGACCACTGTACAGCAGTTTTGTCTGAGATTTGCCACTTCGCATGTCGAAATCCAGCAGTAGGAAATTGAAATGCTATGCAATCAAAACATTATTACATTGGATTTTAATTGGAGTGAATCAGCTTTACGACTGAATTTATAGGGCTACACCTGACAATCTGTACAATTTTTCCTTTCCTGTGAATTTTAATATACAGGCATGACAGCATGAATGGGGTTGTAAAAGTGTGCACAATTTGTGTACAGTCTGTACATACATGTATCACATGTATGCAGTTGCAAATGCACCAGATATTTCTGGCACATGAAAATGGTGTGCTTTACCTATAAGTTTATGTATGAACAGAATACCAAGAGTCTTGGAATCATTAGATTTACAGGAATTTGTCATCCTCCTTTTTGATTATCTTGTTTTATTTGGACTCTACTTTCTGTTTACAATGATAAAATGATGATTTGAATTTCTGTCTATGTCACTGTAAACTTATGTACAATACAAGGTTTCGTATATTTTCATGAGCTACAAACAACTTCTTTCCAGTTAGCTTTGTTAAAAGAATAATGTGATCTTTGTTTCTTGGGTTAATTTGGGGTTTGATATGGAAAATGCATATGTTGTCCTCTGTATTATAAATATGTACACTTCTTGGATTTGTTCTGTCATTTTAGGCTTTATTTATTAACATTTAAATCCTGAATTAAGATTTTTTATGGAGTACTGTCGTATCAAAATGATCTTCATGCGTGTCAGATTCTGAGGCAGATGGTACTTGTGAGTGTCATATAATCTGAAAATGATAAGAATTTTTCTTGGAATTAACCTGAAGTTAAAGTTTCAGTAAAAATTAAAGAGCTGTCATAAAATCATACTCCATAAAAATTATGTAAATATATAGTAACATTTTGAAATATTAATTCTCTTTGACCATTTGGAAAACCACAGAAACAGAGAACGAATTTCAGATTAAATTTTCTGATAATTTTAATGATTTGTAAGTCATTAAGTAGAAGGAATTCAAGTTTGTGTTAAAAAACAAAAAATTGGGACCATACCTCATTAATGTGGAAATAAGGAGGATGTTTTAAATTTTGTTCTTCTGGTCCAGAAAAGCTAAAACTTGCATGAAAGCCTCCTTATATAATACATAATGATTAAAGTTTGTTCAAAACATTGAATCCCAACCCCCTAGCCACTGGGTTGGGACACTGTCAATGTTTAAAAATTTACATAGGAACACAAGTAATAGTAAAAATCTTCTTCTCAAGAACAAGGCTGTAATTTGTAAGTATTCTCATGAACTGTAGATTCAAGTTTGCACATACAAATGAAGACCAATGGGACAAGGATATAAATATAGAAAACTACACAAATTTTAATTTAATAAAAATGTCGCAAAGCCAGTGGAGTATACTTGACTAATTTCTTTACTTCTTTAGGAGTATAATCTATTAGTATACTAATTATATAATCTATTACTATACTAATTATTATGCTCCTAAAAAAGTCAAGAAACTAGTCAAGTATACTCGTTTAGCTTTGTGATATTTTTATTATATATATGTACAAGATATATGTAAGAAATGCCTTTAAAAATCTTCCTTTCAAGATTTATAGGGACACAAATTGTGGCATCAATATGGAAGCATCTTTATATTGCATAGAATAGGTTTGTTCAAATTATGACCCCCAGGGTGAAAGAGAGGTCTAAATAAGGATTTTACCTGGGTTGCCTGAGTCATTCAGATGACCTGTCACTGTCTGTGCCAAAAACTAAGGACATTCAGTTCTCAGAGATTAAAAGATGCATGCTACACCATCAAGATGCAACACTTCTTTGACATGTGATATTTGGTGGCCAATAAGACCCATGGACCTTTTGTTATATGATAAGGTTTCTACCTAAATTGACATTTCTGCTTTTGTTTTAAAATTTTAATGCAACTCCATTGTTAATTTAAATTTGATCAAAATGACTACAGCTAGAATTATAACACCACAAATATGTTTTTCAATATTTTGATATAAAATGGCTATTTCTCAAGTTTTTTTTTTTCCTTAAAAAAAAGTGGAGCTTGAACAAGCTTTATATATTTACACCATAGATTCATCTTTCTAGTACAACTACACAATAGAAACATTTTATTTGTCCAGACTTGCACTCTGTTTTTTAGAAGAAAAATTGTTTACAAAATTAATCATTTTACTAAATTTGATTAATACTGAGAAATCACTTTATATGCTATGTAGTTGTTCTAAATTAATGTAAATATCAGAGACAAATCATGTGAAACTGTAGTAGACATGATTTCCTTTATGAAATAAAGATTTAATTATCCTTTAAAGCTTTCAAAGGCCAAGAAAGGCTGTCGTCATACATACCAGTAGTTACAAGGGTTCAATTTTTTTCAACTTAATTTTGTTCAATGAAGCACAATCTATGAGGCCATAATGATGATTTAGTTTTATATAGGAATTTTTTTACAATAATTTCTCAAGAACCACAAGGGTATTCAGTTGGTAAAATTTTATGTTAACATCCTCATGAAGTATAGATTCCAAATTGTTCATAGTATACAATACCTGGACAGAATTACAGTAAGGGTGTAAAATATTGATGTGAACAAAGTGACACAGGTGAGTGTTTCTCCATAGACCTCTTGTTAAATTGATATATGTAGTAAATGTATTGCTAAAAGCACACATTGCAGTGGGGTTTATATATTAAGAATTGCACCAACATATTGGGCTAATGGACTAATGGTATGGATGTAAAATTAATGACATATGCGGTTTTCAAATAAAACCAGATTTCTTTTGACAGATAGTGCCATTGTACCACTTTTTGTGATTCATAGGGACACTGCCATAATGTTTGAATAAGATTTTGAGGTTGATGATGAAATTATTTAGAACAGTGCATTTGCAAGAATCATTGTTATCTAATTCACTAGGGCTCAATTTGACAAGATTTAATTCATTACAATTTGTTATTTGAGTAAAAAGAAATCAAGTCTTTGTTGCCTTAATGTATTTTTGTGGAATGGAAATATGGTTCCTTGCATGCTAAGTCGTCAAGTCATTGGGACTTGCCTTGTATTGTGACATAATGAGTAAGCTATTTCTTAACATCAGCTGAAGGCTTCATTTATCAAAGCCAAGAGCAGGCCAAAGCAGGAAAGAGGCTCGTCAGATACATGAATATGAAATTGTATAGCTTTCTTTAGTCTTTTTAAACTGTGTGGTAATTGAATGATTGAACAGTGGTATTATCATAGAAATTACACCAAATGACAGATATTCATCTCTTTTGGCATATTGGAGGCATCCTTTTCCTCTCCATGATAACGAGTTGTTGTGTAATTCATTGCTATAGTGTACCTAGTCTCCTCTCCTTGTCTTAACAGATTTATGATGTCATTGCTATCCATAAATTTCTCCAATTAGATCTTCTGCCACCACAAAAAATTTGATTAGCTATGATTAAAGAATGAGCAACTTGAAAAGAGATCAATTACTGACCAAATGACTAGTGCTAAACATTAGCTTATCTCCAAAGTTAATCATATAATAAAAATGTTTTGATGAAACATTTGAATGTTGTTTATCATTTTATATATATATATATATATATATATATATATATATATATATTAATTATATATATTAATTATATGCTTCATAAAAAATCAATATGTTTATGTTTTTCATTGGAGAGAGACACAGGGGAATGGGGTTCATGATAAAAATATGTGACAGAAAATGTCTGTAAACTGGTTTTTCACTGCAAGTCATATTTGCCCACAATACTTTGATATACATATGTTCATCAAAAATGATAAAATTGATTGTCTCTTCAGGAATTTCAGTTTGAGTGAAATACCAGCTATAATGAAATTGTGAAAGTAACCAGATACAATAAAGGTTTATTTTCTATGTAGGTATGGTTACAATGCTTGGAGGGACCCCATAAAACCCACTCAGATTTTGTCCAAACTATGCAAAGACGGAAAAGTGGATGGACCACATTACCAGCCAGGGAAAGTCCGAGTAGGAAATCGTATATTTACTGGCACCATAGACCATACAGATGACCAGGGTAAGCAATGCAAATTACAGTCTACTCTTATAAAACATCCTTTCATAGCTGCAGAATGTGCACTGTTTGTATCTGACAAATAAAAGATAAAATAAGGTGATGTGTCCATAAATTCCTGAAAGGGGAGGGTGGGAGAGAGTAATAGACTGGGGGTTGTAATGAAGTTCCCATTAGATCCAAAGCCCCTTACAGCTTACCAAGTTCTGACAAAATAAGACATATATTTTAGTTTTTTTAGACATAATGAAATAGTGAAATGGGTCGTGTTTGTGAAATGGGGTAGTGTGTGCCCAGCAGTAGATTCCCCACTGGTGATTTTCAGTTGGTCTGTATAAAAATATGGAGCTTTGAGGCCTGCAGGTGATAGTTAGTAACAGTCAAAAGTCTCCATAGATTGCCATCTTTATATATTTACAGTCTCATTGTTTTTGCCTTTGATGTCTTTATCAATTATACTGATAGCCATTTCCTCATGAATGCAGTGCAATAGTGAATAATACGCAATGTGCATATGAATGTTGATAAACATAGTACTGTACAGCTATTTTAATGGCTGGGAATTTGGATACAAATGAAAGTAGAATGTAAATATGAAAAATAAATTTAATTTTTGAAAATAGATGAAGGTATGAACTGCAACACTTCACACATACTTTTTATGAAGTATGCTGGAGGCATGAAGCATCAAAGTTCATACCCTCATGAATTTTCAATTATGAAACTTTTTCTTAATTGTAATATGATTTAAAGGTTATTTATTGTAATTAATACAAAAGGAATTGTAAACACATTCTATCAACTAATGGAGTCACTCTGTACAATATGGCACAGAAATGAGAACTTCCTGAAGGATGTACACAGTATAAGTGTTAACTTAGTTTTAATCACAGAATTTTGAAGTAGATTTTACTCCAAAAAAATGTGTACTTCTACTAAAATTGTTTTAAAACAGATGAAATATTAAATGATACATATAATTTCTAACTGTTTGGAACTTTCTGGTGATTTTTTTAAAAGTAGTAGATATATAATCTATGTAAGCATAATATATAACTACTGTGAAGTGTTGGAACAAAACTTTCAATGAATATTGTTCATATACTGTGTGTGCAGTTTTGAAGTACGTACACACCGAGCGCACGTCCCACTCACATCGCCGCTGATGTAATTACTGATATCACTTCTGGGACATTCAGGATATAATGAACACAGAGTTACAACATGTTACTTTTACTTCAGTTGCTTTCATGATGAATTAGGTCTCTGATTCACCTACAGAAATATGCAGTAGAAAGCCAAGCCTGCCTCATAGCAGATGATACAGAAAAAAACCTGGCTCAGCAGTCAAGTGCTTAACACAGCCAGTGGTCACCTGACTAATGCGACCAGTGGTCACCTACCAAATATTGAGCAACGGTCACCTTGTTAAGCAACCAGTGGTCAAATCGGAAAATGTTAACAGCTTGCAAGAGGTTTACAATACAGTATTGTATTTATATCATAATCATGTTAATCAGATACACATAGCACAGTCATACAATATATATATATATATATATATATATATATATATATATATATATATATACATATATGTCAATGGGGGATGCCTACTCCTCCTAAGCACCTGATCTAACCTCTGGTATGTCATCACCATTGTCGGTGAAGGGCTGCCAATTTAGGCCTATGCTCAGCACTTACAGCCTATGCTCAGCACTTACAGCCTATACTCAGCACTTACAGCCTATACTCAGCACTTACAGCCTATGCTCAGCACGTACAGCCTATGAGCATTTAAGGATCTTTTTAATGCACACCTGCTGTGACACAGGGCCTCGGTTTATGCGGTCTCATCTGAAAGACCAGGCCATTTAGTCATCTCTTACAACAAAGGTACTAAGGACCCATTCTAATTCAGATCCCCATGGAATCCATGTAGGATGTAAGCTCAGTGAGATATCCTGATTCATTCAAAATCAATACTCACTGTGTAGGATGTAAGCTCAGTGAGATATCCTGATTCATTCAATATTCACCCTGTAGGATGTATTCTCAGTGAGATATACTCACCATGTAGGATGTATGCCCAGTGAGATATCCTGATTCATTCAATACTCACCATGTAGGATGTATCCCTTGGTAGGGTATCCTGGTATTAGTTCCTCTGCAGCTATCCCCTTCATTTTCTTACTACCAGTCATACACAGCTGAGCGTTTAACTTTCACACAGTTCAAAATTAACATCAAGAACAATGATTGATTGGGAAGTCATAATCTTTGTCATTTATGTCATAACTAGGTCAACTGAAGTGCATGTTTGGCAATTAATCATCATCAAAAAATAATCATCCAACCTGTAATTATCAGCTGAGTGACAGAATCTAAGTTCACAGTTACATGTTTTGGGTCCTGTTTCAACATGTGGCGAAACTTTTTATGGATAGCATATGATATTCATTAGTCATTAGATGCCACTTACATCAAGGTTTGTCAGAAAATCAGGACCTTTTTGATTAAGATTTTTCAAAGTGGTCTAAAAGTTTTCATACAAAATAATCCTTGGTGATGAGGGAAGAAACAGAATTTTCTTTTAGTTTTGTAATTGAAATCCTGAAAAGTGCTCACTCAGCATGAATTATTTCACATTTCACTTGCCTACCAAGCATCCTGATACATTAACAGACACGGTTTTGGAATTATGAAGTCCATATCCTGAGCTGTCCATGAGTTTTATTTGCAGCTGGTATAACTCACAACAACATACACTCCTTTTATGAAGTTCACGGAGTAAAATCCTTGTCCAAAATAAAGACCTACACAATTCAGACCCAAACCTACTGCTGAAACCAATCCCGTTAAAGATCTTGTATCCAATCGAATTAATGACGAAAATCACAAAACACCACATAACAAGCACTGAGTTCCTGAACACAAAAAACCAAATGCAACCCTCGTCAGCGACATGATTCACTTCTCTGGTTATTTGGGGGTACGTTACATCATTCTTCTGTTCGTTTTTTTTCATTTTTTTCAGCAACAAGAAAAGTGCATTTAGCTGGTTATTCACCCATGATTGCGATGACAACAGTATAAATTGCTAGCTGGAGTGTTTGCAGTAGTAACCAGCCATCCTTAAGATTGAATTCAGAAATCACGATAAGTTAATTAACTAATGTGCTACAGCTTCCCACAGTCTCAACAACATATTGACTTGTCTAGATTTTTTTTTCTCTAGGAGTCAAATCTGTACAAAAACAGCAGGTTCCACATTCTAATCAATCATCACGTTCATTGAGAAATTAATTCATTCAACTTTTCCAGCAATTAAATTCAAAATATAATTAATAATCACTCTCTGTATTCCTATTGGATAATGATCAGAGATCCTATTTGAACTTTACCATAGAAAATAATACGACTAAATTAAGTCAGATTAAATGTTTTTGTTAGTCTATTCCATTTATACTGAACTATCTATATACTGAAGTCACTTATATTGAATTATCTGTTGTATTGAAGTCACTTATATTGAATTATCTGTTGTATTGAAGTCACTTATATTGAACTATCTGTTATACTGAAGTCACTTGTATTGAACTATCTGTTATACTGAAGTCACTTGTATTGAACTATCTGTTATACTGAAGTCACTTATATTGAATTATCTGTTACATCTAAATCACTTATACTGAACTATCTGTTATATTTAAGTCATTTATACTGAACTATCTGTTATATTTCAGTCAAACATTTCCAGATTCAAATAGAATTTGTCAATGTAAATATTTTTACAACACTGACCACATCTTGAGTTAGGAGTTTTACGACACTGACCACATCTTGAGTTAGGAGTATTACGACACTGACCACGTCTTGAGTTAGGAGTTTTACGACACTGACCACATCTTGAGTTAGGAGTATTACGACACTGACCACATCTTGAGTTAGGAGTTTTACGACACTGACCACATCTTGAGTTAGGAGTATTACGACACTGACCACATCTTGAGTTAGGAGTATTACGACACTGACCACATCTTGAGTTAGGAGTTTTACGACACTGACCACATCTTGAGTTAGGAGTTTTACGACACTGACCACATCTTGAGTTAGGAGTTTTACGACACTGACCACATCTTGAGTTAGGAGTATTACGACACTGACCACATCTTGAGTTAGGAGTATTACGACACTGACCACATCTTGAGTTAGGAGTTTTACGACACTGACCACATCTTGAGTTAGGAGTATTACGACACTGACCACGTCTTGAGTTAGGAGTTTTACGACACTGACCACGTCTTGAGTTAGGAGTATTACGACACTGACCACGTCTTGAGTTAGGAGTATTACGACACTGACCACGTCTTGAGTTAGGAGTATTACGACACTGACCACGTCTTGAGTTAGGAGTATTACGACACTGACCACGTCTTGAGTTAGGAGTATTACGACACTGACCACGTCTTGAGTTAGGAGTATTACGACACTGACCACATCTTGAGTTAGGAGTATTACGACACTGACCACGTCTTGAGTTAGGAGTTTTACGACACTGACCACGTCTTGAGTTAGGAGTTTTACGACACTGACCACATCTTGAGTTAGGAGTTTTACGACACTGACCACGTCTTGAGTTAGGAGTATTACGACACTGACCACGTCTTGAGTTAGGAGTTTTACGACACTGACCACGTCTTGAGTTAGGAGTATTACGACACTGACCACGTCTTGAGTTAGGAGTATTACGACACTGACCACGTCTTGAGTTAGGAGTATTACGACACTGACCACGTCTTGAGTTAGGAGTTTTACGACACTGACCACATCTTGAGTTTGGAGTATTATGACCACTGACCACGTCTTGAGTTAGGAGTCAGCTGGTCATATAAGCTCGATCACTGGTAGTCAGTTGGCTAGTCGAATGAGTTCGATTATTGGTAGTCAGTTAGCACAGTTGGTAGGAAGAGGCCTGGATGCAGATCCCAGTTTGGTTTGCTGCATTTTCTCCCTTCCTGTTACATTTGGTGTCATAGACCCGCCCCTGAAACTGACAGGTTGAAATGCCTGCCAAGGGATAGAGATCCTGGGTTAACGTATTCAAATGTGAAGACATTTAAGGAGCAAGGGTAGACAAACAGCACTGCCTGAAGCCCGGGGCAACCATATTTTAAGAGTCAGGCAGATAAAATTACAAGAAAAATTTGTCCGTGCGCAAGTGAAATTTTAAAGTAAAAAAAACCCAAAAGTTATTTAAATATAATGTGTAGTGATGCGATATCAGTTAATTTTCATAATCGCTCATTGGTTGTAATCAGTTGCTGCTTCCAATGCGATTTTACTGATTATAATTGGAAAACATTTTTATCATTAAAAGCATACTCTTACAAAGTATTTCAAGATTTTTTTTTTCATTTATGTATGTATATTTACATATTTACACACATACATCATCATCGTCGTGCTTTACACCCGGTGGTGTGTAGGGCAGCAACAAGCCTCCTCCACTCCTGCCTATCCTGGACCAGCCTCGTTAATGATCCCCGGGTCTGCTGCATGACTTTCATCTCGCTCTCAACTGTCCTTCTCCGTGATGATCTTGGCCTCCCTCTCGTCCTCTTGCCTTCTGTGCAGTGCTGTTCTTGTTATTGACTGTGGATTTTTTTCATAGGACATGTCCTATCCGTCTCCATTGGTGTTTGGTAATGATGGTACACATATCCTCTTGATTACATCTGTTTATAAGGTCTTCCTTAGTTACTTTTTCTGACCAGAATATCCTAAGTATTCAGCAGAGGTATGTGGTATGGAAGGATTGTAATTAGGAAAGATCTGTCTCTGTAATCCTCTCACATTCTGATCCATATTGGAGGGTTGACACAACACAGCTCTGGTATAGCTTCAGCTTGGTGCTGGTGCTGTACTGGGTAGACCTCCAGATGTTATTCATTTCTCTAAATACTCTCCTGACCTTGCCCTGTCTGCTGTGAATGTCCTCCTTTGAGCCGTCCTCTGATGTGCTGATGCTTCCCAAGTACGTGAAGTTGTCTGTGTGGCATAGGTCTTCATCTTTACCTTAAATCGGATCATTATCTCCATCTTCTTGTTACTTATACGCAGACCTACCTGCTCTCTGTATGTTTGCAGCCTGTTGATCTTCTCTTGGTGGTGTGTGTGAAACAGCAGCGCAAGGTCATCCACAAAGTCTAGATCCTCTAGAGTTGAGAAAAGGCCCCAGCAGATCCCCTCGGAGAGGCTTCTGTTGTCTTTCGCATAACCTAATCGATGACCAAGTTGAATAATACTGCAGACATCACACACCCTTGTCTGACTCCAATTTTTACATCAAAAAAAAGTGTTGTTGTATCCTACTGAGCATCTGAAGTTGTTGTCGAAGCTCTTGATCAGGTGGACTAGTTTGGACGGAATACCATAGTGACGTAGGATGCTCCCAATGCCTTCTTAAAGTCCACGAAATTTACATACAATCACCTCTGCCACTCACTCACATATAATTATATATAAAGTTATGTTTGTTCAAAAGTTCATTGCAATCTTTGTGCTTTATATAAAATATTTGAAATACAGCATGCATTTAAATTTACGTCATATCCATTCTCAATGACCATGTTGTGAGTGTCAACATGGCAAGAATTCCATCATCATCAAATGCAAGTTTTAATTATTTACCTAGAGGGTTTAGTGGTCTAACTCATTAGTCAAAGACTGATCAGAGATTGGGTTCTGCAAGGTTGTGAGTTCAACTCCGAGCAGGTGCAGAATTGGGTATCCAAATCTAGTCAATTTTTCTGTGCTTTATATCAAATATTTCTTTACTTAGGGAAGTTATGTATGTTCAGGAGTTCATATTGCAATCTTTGTGTTTTGTAGAAGTGGAAATGGGATAATACCAGAATGCATTCTATAAGAAGCGTATACATCTGATGATCGATTACGGAAAAAAATAATCAATCATCAAAATTGGTGCTTTTTTCGCCAACAATCAATGTTTTCTGATTATTGGTACAACACTAGTAATGTGTTGATCATGGATAAAAGGAAAATATGTCAACATTCATCTAGCGATACATAAACACTCTAGAAGAACACTAAAATGGTTCATTGTACGATAAAGTTAAAATCAACTGCAAAGTGTCAAATCTACTCAGACACAATGTCAAGGTGAAAGTGCAGCTAGTTGAGTTCAGTGCACTTGCACTTCCAATTTTTCTGAAGAAAATTTATTGCTTATCTTTAATCATAAATATTGATAGGACTTCCAGTGCTCTCATTTGTATTTTTTTAATGTTCAATTCCTTGCCACATTTGGTATTTTTAATAAGATATGTAACTTCAAATTGTTTATATTTCAATGAAAAACACAAATTTCACATAGAATCTGATATTATGAACTTTGTATATTAACAGTGTGATAAACAATAATGATCTAAATTGTATAACTCTAACAGAAGAGGGGGGTTGCAGGAGAGAGAGAAAGAGACAGCACACAAGCAGTTGAATGGGTAGGGCGAATTACAGAAAACAACTGAAAACCAGAGAAACTACCGAAAAGGAGTCAAAGGCAGTTGTCTAGTGTATATATTGTTAATGTAGGTACAGAGGAGTTGTGAAAGGCTAATTACCGAAAACAACTCCAAAATCACAGAAAAGTACCAAAAACACATAAGGATAGGGGTCAAAGGCATTCAAAGGCAAATGGATGACATTTTCCTCTGAAAAGTCAGGTAGTATTTGAAATAGAAGAAAAATAATACAAATTGTGATTTTTATCTCAAAATCTGTGATTTTAGAGTTGTTTTTGGTAATTCACCTTTCACAGCATCCATTTGACTTGTACATGTTAAAAATTATTAAAACCTACAAATGTTAAACTCCTCTGTACCTTTGACCCCTATTCTTATGTGTTTTTGGTTGTTTTCAGTAGTTTCTCTGGTTCTCGGGAATTCGCCCTACCGCAGTTGAATACCGGCAGTCGCCTGATTAATTAAGTGACCTCCACATCAATTATGATGGCCATATATCTCAGACTGGCCCTGGTTCGAATCCTGGTCTGGGCCGTTGCATTTTCTCCCTTCCCGTTACAAAGGGTAAGAATGAATGAAATATTTCAACACTATATTAGATCTAGATTTTGTTTTCCTTTTTAAAATATTTAATTGGGAATATAGAGTCCATTTCATTAAATTTACATAAAACATACCCGGAAGAGGGATGAGGTCTAATTTTTTTTTTTTTGCGGGAGACTTCAATAAATAAATATATTAGACCTACATATTCATTGATAAGAGAACTACTAATTATAATGCAGTAAAACAGACTTACCGTGAACCTTCAATGTAATTCTCTGTCAAATAATAAATCTGTCACTCTAATCATATTAAACATGCTTAAATATTAAGATTAACATACTGTAAAGGTTTGTGTCGTTGATAAGGTGCCCCATATACCATTATAAAAATTTTCAAAGGCCGCTTACAGCATTAAAGCATTAATCAGAATCTCTCTCTCTCTCTCTCTCTCTCTCTCTCTCTCTCTCTCTCTCTCTCTCATATATATGGTTGTATGACTGATGGTCACATTTCATAAATGTATGACAAAATGTTAATCTTAAATGCCTCTAAATAGAGGTGCGGATCACTTTTTTTCCCCCTCAGAGCAAAGATGACAAAATAGCACAGAAAATTCAGAGATTTTTTTCTGCCTTTTTTATGTATATATAATACACGTAATGCTAAAAAAAAAAAAAAAAAAAAAAAAAAAAAAGTGCCAGAGATGGACAGGGCACCTGCCGCTGCCGGAAGTCCACAACCACGACGTTTACTAATACGGGTATATATATATATATATATATATATATATATATGGTTGTCATGTGTAGGTCAGCAATGTGAAGAACTCGGGTGCATAACAGGTTGCTTGCAGATTTCCCACGGGTAAGTTCGAAAATGCACAAGGCTATATAAAATTTTTGTTTGTTGCTGTTGTAATTTCTGTGAAAACGAGGGCCGGGAAAAAGACTGAAAATAAATAGCCCCCACGTGTACAGAGAAATTACTGCTAGTGCATCTAAGGAAGTAATGTGCTATGCTATAGGCCTATCATGCGTGAAGCTACAAACGTGTGTTGTTGATTTAACATTTCTTTATAATGCCTCTTCCACGCGCACCCCCAGAATGTCTGGGTACTGTTAAGAAATAAGATAAGAACTCGGACATATTTTTTTGTATGTAGGTGAACGACAAACATTTCCATTGTTGGAGGTATCGGTCAAATTCTGATGGTACTACTCCGTTACAACACAGGTATCTGAATTTTAATCAATAAATAGATATTAAAAATCAATAAATAGATATTAAAAGAAAAAAAAGAGAGAAAAAAATCCTTTTTTCTCTCTCTTTTTTTTTTTTTTCTATTTATTGATTTAAAATTCAGATACCTGTGGTGACAAGGAATAGGGTCCCTGTCATCGCAGTCCAAAGAGTACAATGTAGGGATAGTAAATTCAGGGCCACACACGGACCAATCCAGAAAAAGTGAGGCCTGTTTTGATGAAGTGCACTACAAAGAAAAGGGAGAAGATACGATCAAGGAAGGGGCGGGACTGACTGGAATGAAGGCGGAGTCTAAGGCAGGGGGTTTGAAGAAGGAAAGACGGAAGAGAGCGAAGTGCTTGCCTGACACAGTTCCGCACCAGTTACCGCCCTGCAGGATCTGCGGAAAGCCAGCCTCGGGAATTCATTATGGCGTCAATTCATGTGAAGCTTGCAAGGTATAGAATCTCACTCAATGATTCATCCAAAATTGCTAATATTATTTCAGAGTGCTGAAATTAAAATATATAGAGCCAGTAGTAAAAAAAAATTTAGCGTTTTCTTTCTGGGATAGCACATTGTAGGAGGATATTCTTGACAGATGTTTAAAAAAATATCATGAGTCATTATCCCGAATGTAGGAAATATGGCCAATGCCAAGGTCATTTCCTGCACAAAGTTGGAAAGATTTTTTTGTACTGGAGATACATTTAGTTTATGTGACTGTGTAATGTGTTATGATCTTAAAGCAAGGTCATTTGGTCAAGGTCAAAAGCAGTCAATCTTATAGATGTTAGAAAAATCAGTTCCAGACTATAACTTTGTAATGGAGAAGGGTTGATTACAGGCAGTTTGCCATGACCCTGAACCAAGGTCATTTAGCTGAGATTAAAGTTACTGATAACATTAGGTCAAGGTCACTTAGTTAAGGTTAAAGTTAATGAAGAAAGAGGATGTGTGGCATAAAGATCCCTCCCTGCTCAGTAAGTGCCAAGCATACACCTAATGGTTACTTCTCTGTAGGAGAGCAAAATTCTTGAGTGGGACACTAAACAATATACAACCAACTATACCACAGCTATTAGTAACTTCAAACCTTAGCTGGACTATTTAACCTTAGCTATATGGCATTATATATATACATACATATATATATATATATGTATATATATATATATACATGTAATATAATATAAAATGGAAATAACATAACTATTATTACTATATATCATTATATTATCAGTATTATATTATTACTTTTACCACTATTATTTTTATTTAATATGACCATAACTGCGATCACTATACAATGATCTGCCCTATCTGTGTATTTTTATTGTACACATATGTGGAAAGTTGACACATCCACCTCAATAGTACACTGACCCCTCCACCTCAATAGTACACTGACCCCTCCACCTCAATAGTACACTGACCCCTCCACCTCAACAGTACACTGACCCCTCCACCTCAGTAATACACTGACCCCTCCACCTCAACAGTACACTGACCCCTCCACCTCAACAGTACACTGACTCCTCCACCTCAGTAATACACTGACCCCTCCACCTCAACAGTACACTGACCCCTCCACCTCAACAGTACACTGACTCCTCCACCTCAACAGTACACTGACCCCTCCTCCTCAACAGTACACTGACCCCTCCTCCTCAACAGTACACTGACCCCTCCACCTCAACAGTACACTGACCCCTCCACCTCAACAGTACACTGACCCCTCCACCTTAGTAATACACTGATCCTTCCACCTCAACAATACACTGACTCCTCCACCTCAACAGTACACTGACCCCTCCTCCTCAACAGTACACTGACCCCTCCACCTCAACAGTACACTGACCCCTCCACCTCAACAATACACTGACCCCTCCACCTCAACAGTACACTGACCCCTCCACCTCAACAGTACACTGACTCCTCCACCTCAACAGTACACTGACCCCTCCACCTCAGTAATACACTGACCCCTCCACCTCAACAGTACACTGACCCCTCCACCTCAACAGTACACTGACTCCTCCACCTCAACAGTACACTGACACCTCCTCCTCAACAGTACACTGACTCCTCCACCTCAACAATACACTGACCCCTCCACCTCAACAGTACACTGACCCCTCCTCCTCAACAGTACACCGACACCTCCACCTCAACAATACACTGACCCCTCCACCTCAACAGTACACTGACTCCTCCACCTCAACAGTACACTGACACCTCCACCTCAACAATACACTGACCCCTCCACCTCAACAGTACACTGACCCCTCCACCTCAACAGTACACTGACCCCTCCACCTCCTGACACACACATACACACACACACAGAGTCACAAACACACACACACACACACACATACACACACACACACACACACACACACACTTCCCTCCTCAGTGATCTCCAAAGCTCTTCCTGGTCTATGGTTGAAATTTTCAGAAATCCATGAAATTTTCAGAAATCCATGCATAAATAAAATAAAGATACCAATACAGTTGGGGCTTTTTTTAATGTTGTAACCAATAATTTAATGAATGATAGAATTGATAATGTAAGTTGTTTTTTTTTAAATAAATTGACAATCATTAAAAACCTTGACAATTTTGTTCAGTTGACTATAAATTATAACAATCGCCATTCTAGTTTCAGCAGTCACAGTCTCATAATATAGAAATTATTTATTTATTATTATTATTATACTATTTTTATATAGCGCCTTATCTAATTATATAATTACTCTAAAGCGCTTAACATGTAAAACAAGGGCAATATAAAAACGAACATTATATAAATTGAAAGGTCACAAAAATAATAATCATCTAAAGTCGAAATGGGAGGTATTAGTAATATTTTTTTTTTTTTTTTTTTTTTTTTTTTTTTTATCATTTTAGTTAAAACAGAAAATAACTGGATACATTATAAATCAAACACGATCTTTCGTCTAGATGGAAAAAATGTGAAACCTAGTCCTTGTATCAGCACCATTGAAGACTGGAGACACCTCTGTTGTTACGTGTTAATGTATCGGATTATTGACAGATTACAGGGTCCATTATAGAGTTCATCAAACTGTTTGGCCAGCTAAAGTGTGTATACTACCATGTAATAATTGTTATGTAATTAACTAGAATTGATTTTATTTTCCATTGTGGCTTTCCTGATACACGATTTATTTTTTTTATTTATGAAGCAAGCCCGATATATGTTACGTTATGGAGTTTTTTGTTTTTGTTTTTTTTTGGCTGTATGATGCATGTATTTTCTTGGAATAAATATAATGCTATCAGATAGTCAAATGATGATAAGTCAGCATTTCGCAAATTCTATGGTAGTTAGCAGAATACAACCTGTCATTAGGTAAAATGCTGACTGACGTGTTTCATACCAATAGTTAGGCCGTTCTTTACACACTGATTTTTTTGACAACGGATTACTCCATTTACCTTATCAAGATACAGGGCTCACAGTGGGTGTGACCGATCATTAAGGGATTGATCACTGATTGTTATCTTCACCTTTCATTAGAAGTTTTGATGTTCCAAGTAAAATAGTGCAATTCTGCTTGAACGAAAGATAACACAGACATACAAAGGAATAAATTAATCCAAACAAATCAGCACTTTTATTTATTGTATGCAGGGTCATATAATATGCAACTCCCACCCCAGTTTTTTTTTTTTTTTTCTTTTTTTTTTTTTGCTCTCACTAATCACTGGGGAAATTTAAGGCTGAAATAAACTTTCAAAAATTTTTTCTTATCTCTCTTTTAACTTAACTGTGTCTGTGAATGTAAAATGTCATAAAAACGTAACAAAACCACTTTGTGTTTGAGGTCACAAGATCATAAAGGTCAAAGTCAAATGAAGGAGACAAATCTCTGCAGTGGCTTCCAGGATAACTTGCACATTGTTAGTTTTTGGATTAAGCTCAATTGAACTTTTTCTGATTACATGTTGTCTGTCCATCTGTTTGTAAACTTTATATTTTGTTTACTTCTTCCACTGGGCCAATTTCAACCAAACTTGGTACAGTGCATCCTTGGGTAAGGGGATTGAAAATTATTCAAATGAAGGGTCATATCCAAGGGAAGATAAGAAATGATCAAAAATAGGATGGGGTCATTTAAAGGGATTGATTGATTCACATCCCCCCCCCCCAAATTTTGGTGTTTTTTTTTATTTAAGTGATCAAAGTCTACTGCCTAATGTGTTTAAAAGGTTTTTAAAAAATTAAAGTTATGCATTATCACAGCAGCTCATTTTAGAGAGTTAAGTATTTGTTTGTAAACAAAGATTGTAGTATGTTATTGTTTTCAAGTTTTCCAAAGAGATGGATATCGATCTAAGTTTGCTATATATATATCACATTTCAAGTATTCTCTAGGTAAAATGTGTCATCTAAAGGTTAAGGCTGAAATATTGCTTTCATCCTTGCATTCATCAGGTCAAAAGTGTGGCTGTCAACATTAGATAAGTGATATTTTTAATGTTTAACATCAAAGATAAAAAAAAATATTTTCTTCAAAAAATGTGAACCAATCACTTTAAAATCTTTTCTTCAATGAGCTAGAAAAGACCAAACTTATGCAAAACTTTGCGGACATGTTGTAGATTCTAAACTGTTCAAATTATGGCCCCAGGTGTAGAATGGGGCTTAAATAAGAGATCATCACATCATTTAGATGTAACATGATAATGGTTGTACTCAAATTCCAGCTACTTTCACATATGTAAAACAGGACCACAGCGTAAACTAGTCTGTACAACTAATTGTGCAAACCTGTATAAATAAAAGATGGTATTATCTTTATTATTATGTAGTTTGTATATAAACTTCTTGTGAACTGAGAGAGAACACAGCAAAAGATTCTTAAGAATCACAAATGGTTGAGCGGTTCACATGTTTGAACTCTGTGGTATTGTAGATCATGGTTCACATGTTTGAACTCTTTGTGGTATTGTAGATCGATGTTCACATGTTTGAACTCTTTGTGGTATTGTAGATTGCTGTTCACATGTTTGAACTCTGTGGTATTGTAGATCATGGTTCACATGTTTGAACTCTTTGTGGTATTGTAGATCGATGTTCACATGTTTGAACTCTTTGTGATATTGTAGATCGCTGTTCACATGTTTGAACTCTTTGTGGTATTGTAGATCGCTGTTCACATGTTTGAGGTCTTTGTGGTATTGTAGATCATGGTTCACATGTTTGAACTCTTTGTGGTATTGTAGATCGCTGATCACATGTTTGAACTCTTTGTGGTATTGTAGATCGCTGTTTTCATGTTTGAACTCTGTGATATTGTAGATCGCTGTTCACATGTTTGAACTCTTTGTACTATTGTAGATCGATGTTCACATGTTTGAACTCTTTGTGGTATTGTAGATCGCTGTTCACACGTTTGAGCTCTTTGTGGTATTGTAGATCGCTGTTCACATGTTTGAACTCTTTGTGGTATTGTAGATCGCTGTTCACATGTTTGATCTCTTTGTAGTATTGTAGATCGCTGTTCACAAGTTTGAACTCTTTGTGGTATTGTAGATCGATGTTCACACGTTTGGACTCTTTGTGATATTGTAGATCGATGTTCACATGTTTGAACTCTTTGTGGTATTGTAGATCGCTGTTCACATGTTTGAACTCTTTGTGGTATTGTAGATCGCTGTTCACATGTTTGAAATCTTTGTGGTATTGTAGATCGCTGTTCACATGTTGAACTCTTTGTGGTATTGTAGATCGGTGTTTACTGCAGAAGACGGGGGCTGTTGAGAAGATCCAGAGTGACCTATTTGAAGCCTTGCAGTACTTACTGAGGGAGAGGTACCGCAAGTGCAGTGGCCGACAGCTGGCCAAAATCATGGATGTTTTCGTCAAAACTCAGAGGTCTCAACGAGGAATTCCAGATGGCGTATAAGAAGATTTGTCAAGATAGTTTCCTTACTGAGCAATTGCCAGAGTTATTGCAGTTCCTATTTGATCAATGATAAAAGGCTAAATCAAATTATGGGTTTGTTTTCTGGTAATTTAGAAACCAGTTTGACAAGTGAAGTCACAAATCAGTGAACAGATTAAGGCCAAAAAAAATAATTATGTTTTGTTTTCCTGGAGTAGTGAAATTTTTTTTTGTGAAAAATATTTGATAAGGGGGCTTGAGAGACATGAATTATCTGTTTTTCACATTGATGTCTTAGATTAAGAAATTTGCAATTGTAAATTGAAAACAGCGATGATATTATGATTTAACAATGACACATATAAGTTAGATATAACAATGACACATATTATGAAATAATTTTCTATCATTTACAGGGTAAAATATTTTTGTTTGAAAAATTATTTTATGCATAAATGACAATAGTTTATTTATTTTTTTATTTACATTATGAGGGTAAAACATTTATTGTTTAAAAAATAAAGATTGCTTTTGTTAATGATGAATTATGAGTAGAGTTATTTGTAGATATTGTTGCCTGTTACATACATGTTCACTTAGATATAAAGTATTCTCTGTAGTGTCACGTAACATGAATGTTTTTTGTGATGTTTGAAGAAAAGCAATTTTGCTTCAAAGATATTTTTTCAAAATATTAAATTTCGTCACTCCATTGTGATACAATTAATATATTTCACATTTTTGTGAGTTTCGGTGTTCGAAGCCGTGTTTGTAAGCTGGCAGTGTGAGCTACTGGTGTCTGTCTTCGTGATGTCCATCAGTCATTTGTTATATCTGTGTATTCAGTCACTTACTAGTTACTCTTTAGGGTAGTGTGAATTTCAATATGGCTGCCATGGTTATCAATTTGCTGATTTTATTCAAGCCAGCTTCATGATTTAGGCTCGTGAGAGCCTTTTGTTATTATTATGTTAACAGTAAAACCTTTTGTTATTATTATGTTGACAGTAAAACCTTTTGTTATTATTATGTTCACAGTAAAACCTTTTGTTATTATTAAGTTAACAGTAAAACCTCTTGTTATTATTAAGTTAACAGTAAAACCTCTTGTTATTATTATGTTAACAGTAAAACCTCTTGTTATTATTATGTTAACAGTAAAACCTTTTGTTGTTATTATGTTAACAGTAAAACCTCTTGTTATTATTATGTTAACAGTAAAACCTCTTGTTATTATTATGTTAACAGTAAAACCTTTTGTTATTATTATGTTGACAGTAAAACCTCTTGTTATTATTAAGTTAACAGTAAAACCTTTTGTTGTTATTATGTTGACAGTAAAACCTTTTGTTATTATTATGTTCACAGTAAAACCTTTTGTTATTATTAAGTTAACAGTAAAACCTCTTGTTATTATTATGTTAACAGTAAAACCTCTTGTTATTATTAAGTTAACAGTAAAACCTTTTGTTGTTATTAAGTTAACAGTAAAACCTTTTGTTATTATTATGTTAACAGGAAAACCTTTTGTTATTATTATGTTAACAGTAAAACCTTTTGTTATTATTATGTTAACAGTAAAACCTTTTGTTATTATTATGTTAACAGGAAAACCTTTTGTTATTATTATGTTAACAGTAAAACCTTTTGTTATTATTATGTTAACAGTGAAACCTTTTGTTGTTATTATGTTAACAGTAAAACCTCTTGTTATTATTATGTTAACAGTAAAACCTTTTGTTATTATTATGTTAACAGTAAAACCTTTTGTTATTATTATGTTAACAGTAAAACCTCTTGTTATTATTATGTTAACAGTAAAACCTCTTGTTATTATTATGTTAACAGTAAAACCTTTTGTTATTATTATGTTGACAGTAAAACCTTTTGTTATTATTATGTTAACAGTGAAACCTTTTGTTATTATTATGTTAACAGTGAAACCTTTTGTTATTATTATGTTAACAGTGAAACCTTTTGTTATTATTATGTTGACAGTAAAACCTCTTGTTATTATTAAGTTAACAGTAAAACCTTTTGTTGTTATTATGTTGACAGTAAAACCTTTTGTTATTATTAAGTTAACAGTAAAACCTTTTGTTGTTATTATGTTGACAGTAAAACCTTTTGTTATTATTATGTTAACAGTAAAACCTCTTGTTATTATTATGTTGACAGTAAAACCTCTTGTTATTATTAAGTTAACAGTAAAACCTTTTGTTGTTATTATGTTGACAGTAAAACCTTTTGTTATTATTATGTTCACAGTAAAACCTTTTGTTATTATTAAGTTAACAGTAAAACCTCTTGTTATTATTAAGTTAACAGTAAAACCTCTTGTTATTATTATGTTAACAGTAAAACCTCTTGTTATTATTAAGTTAACAGTAAAACCTTTTGTTGTTATTAAGTTAACAGTAAAACCTTTTGTTATTATTATGTTAACAGGAAAACCTTTTGTTATTATTATGTTAACAGTGAAACCTTTTGTTATTATTATGTTAACAGTAAAACCTTTTGTTATTATTATGTTAACAGTGAAACCTTTTGTTGTTATTATGTTAACAGTAAAACCTCTTGTTATTATTAAGTTAACAGTAAAACCTTTTGTTGTTATTATGTTAACAGTAAAACCTTTTGTTATTATTATGTTAACAGTAAAACCTCTTGTTATTATTATGTTAACAGTAAAACCTTTTGTTATTATTATGTTGACAGTAAAACCTTTTGTTATTATTATGTTAACAGTGAAACCTTTTGTTATTATTATGTTAACAGTGAAACCTTTTGTTATTATTATGTTAACAGTAAAACCTTTTGTTATTATTATGTTAACAGTAAAACCTTTCTGTTTCAAAGTCTGTTTTCAAGATGTAGTCATTCCATTGCAGAACTAATTGAAAAACATGTCAACATACCCGGTACTAATTGATAAACATATCAACATACCCGGTACTAATTGAAAAACATATCGACATACCCGGTACTAATTGAAAAACATGTCAACATACCCGGTACTAATTGATAAACATGTCAACACACCCGGTACTAATTGATAAACATGTCAACATACTCGGTACTAATTGAAAAACATATCGACATACCCGATACTAATTGATAAACATGTCAACATACCCGGTACTAATTGAAAAACATATCGACATACCCAGTACTAATTGATAAACATGTCAACATACTCGGTACTAATTGAAAAACATGTCAACATACCCGGTACTAATTGATAAACATATCAACATACCTGGTACTAATTGAAAAACATATCGACATACCCGGTACTAATTGAAAAACATGTCAACATACCCGGTACTAATTGATAAACATGTCAACACACCCGGTACTAATTGATAAACATGTCAACATACTCGGTACTAATTGAAAAACATATCGACATACCCGATACTAATTGATAAACATGTCAACATACCCGGTACTAATTGAAAAACATATCGACATACCCAGTACTAATTGATAAACATGTCAACATACTCGGTACTAATTGATATACATGTCAACATACCCGGTACTAATTGATATACATGTCAACATACCCGGTACTAATTGATAAACATGTCAACATACCCAGTACGAATAAAAAACATATCAACATACCCAATACGAATAAAAAACATATCAATATACCTGGTACTAATTGAAAAAAATACCCGGTACATGAAAAAAAAGATTGTGTGTACAGATCTGATGATGCTTATTTTTAAGTGCAATATACTTGATCATCATGGCAGTGTATTTATTCTGTACGTGTGCTGTGTTGCATGGTTTATTGTGTGTTATTACTATACTGTGGTATAGATCACATCAGTATTACTAGATACTGTAAGTATGTGTGTGTGGAAACTTACGCGTGTAAGACTTAGGGCATTAAAAAATGCACATTTTCATCTATCCAACCTTCCACTCATCCAATCTTCCACTCATCCAATCTTCCACTCATCCAATCTTCCACTCATCCAACTTTCCACTCATCCAATCTTCCACTCATCCAATCTTCCACTCATCCAACTTTCCACTCATCCAATCTTCCACTCATCCAATCTTCCACTCATCCAACTTTCCACTCATCCAATCTTCCACTCATCCAATCTTCCACTCATCCAACTTTCCACTCATCCAACTTTCCACTCATCCAATCTTCCACTCATCCAATCTTCCACTCATCCAACTTTCCACTCATCCAATCTTCCACTCATCCAACTTTCCACTCATCCAACTTTCCACTCATCCAATCTTCCACTCATCCAATCTTCCACTCATCCAATCTTCCACCCATCCAATCTTCCACTCATCCAATCTTCCACTCATCCAATTTTCCACCCATCCAAACTTCCACTCATCCAATCTTCCACCCATTTATCTATCCACTCACCCCTCAATAAGCACTTTTTAATAATATTTAACAATTTATCCCAAATGTGGCCAGTAACACTGTTTATTGTGTATTGTATACCTATTCTATGATAATTGCAATCAAGATTTATCTCATGGAGTAAGGTGATGTTCTGCTAGTCCCCGACTCTGTATACTGTCAATCACAAGGCAGTGTTAACTCAGTAAACAGCTAGCTGTTGTTCTCAGATCTGAGGTTGAAAATTATGGCGCCAAGTAGTACTGGTTATGGTATAGTGAATGTTGACATGTGGATGGTATGAGTTTTAACGATTGAAAATTTGAAAATTTAATTACGATCATCTATTGTATAAATAAGAAAGGGCTTTAGATTAAAGTAGAAGAGTATACAGACAATGAACGTTATGTATATTTATGCACAGATTCCCATTGCGTATGAAAACAATATTTGTGTTTTCCATGTTTTGGACTTTGATATCGATACAGGTCTCACGATTTCGATTCTCGCGTCAAATCTCGCGTCTGGTTGATTTCGATGGTGCTTTCCTCATGAATATGAACATGTGTGTGAACATTGATAAATATAGATGAATATTTTGATTGCTGGAAATTCCGACAGGTATATGTAAGTAAAATGAAAATGTCAAAAACAAACTTCATCTTTTGAACATACATTGGGATAGCAAGATTTCATGCCAGCGTACTTTTCATGAAGTGCTAACATGCTTTATAAAGTATACAGGTGTAAAGCGTCGTAGTTCATGCCCTCATGTATTTCTTAATATGCTTTTGAATGTATATTATATAAGAGGAGAAAGCATGTTTTTTGGTCAGATTTTAAAATGTGTTCCAATTTTAGTTTTGAAGTGTAACGTGTTTTGTGTCAGAATTTCTTATTCTTTTAGATCGCGTATATTTCGTGAAACTTTATTTTAATGTGGATACAATGGTGTATATCTTCATGAGACATAATTTTCATGAATATCTGGTCTCGCGAAAATAAGCGTAAATAATGTTCTCATGAATAAAACGTGATTTACAGTGTTGTATATTCTCAATTAAAATCAGATCCTCTGTATCTCCAGTGTAACGTTGAAAGGATATGATTTTAATTAAGTTTTAATTAAATGGTGTAGATTCTGAGTTGTTGAAAATCTGTCATGTATATAAATTATAATAGTAATATATTTAATAACTGTTACATTATACTCCAAACTAAACTGATTAATTGAAATAATTATGACAAATTATCATGTTTTAAATTGATTTTTCTATTGATGGTACTCCAGTTAAAGCAAAAAACTGTTTAAAATAAATATTATAAGATCATTTTCAGTTTAATGGCAACAAAACTTTATTTTTGTGGGCATGGGAACAATAATGAAAATGGGCAGCAAACTATTCTGGTACTGCCATATGTAATTCTGTATTTACGACACTGGTGATTTTTAATTTCTCAGTTCAGTTGATATTTTCCTGTCTATGAAAAGGCTTAGATAACAAACAGTACTCAATCTCATAATTCCTAGAGAACATACAAATCGGAGAGATACGTTAACACGGACCCCTGGACAATCAGAGGTGGGATCATGTGCCTAGGAGGAGTAAGCATCCCCTCTTGACTGGTCACACCGACTGTGAACCCTATATCTTGATCAGGTAAATGGAGTAGTCCACAGTCAGAATCAATGTGCCAATAATGGCGTAACAATTTATATTAAACATGTTGTACTGGCAGACTAGGGCATTATAACAACCATAGAATTTGTGAAAATTGTACAAGACTGTAAAAACCCTTGTAACATCAACTTGTTTGTCAGTAGTCAGTCTCAATTTAAAAATTGATCATATGCAGAACAAGCTTTTGTATATCGAATCAGCTGAGCAATATAAACACCATATGCAGGTGATAATGGAATATTGCTACATAGATTAGGGAAGTTGATGATGGAGAAATTAAAATCATCCCAGTTTGTTATAAAGTTGAGTTGATAATGAAGCAAATATGGAAGAATTTGTGGTGTCTTTTATTTCAAGTTCACTGGGATATATAAAATCGACATATGAATGAAAATAACCATTGTTATTAGGTAAAACACCGGCAGTATATCTAAATATCGAATTGAAGGCCACAGCAAGAGATTTTTTCTTCTCACGTAGAAGTTTTTGAATGAATTCTGCTTAATAAGAATATAAAAACAGTTCAGCTAACAAAGAAACACAATTCGTGCCCATTAGAATTCCAATAGACTTTTGGAAACCTGATCACCAAAGACTATGGTTGTTTGATTGATTGTTTCTTGCTTATAGCCGCTTGAGCAATTTTTCAGCTATCCTGCGGCTGTCCAAAGACTACGAAGTTATTGTCATTGAGGAACTCTGGCATCTTTTTAATATCAACTTCAGAGTATTTGTGCCTGGAGTCAGAGTGATGTTGAACAAAATAATTTTTTGGATAATTGATCACTAGATATTTTTACCATTTTTTGTTTACGAAGCAACTGTTTATGTCAGAAAGTGTAGTCTTTTAATTTAGTGTGAAGTATGGTCGTATAAAATCTTGGGTTTAATGTTAAATTTGAGGAAAGTTTTGTGATTTCAAATTCACAAAAAGTTCTATTGAATTTTTTAGAATCCACATTTTATTTACAACACCTCTGACATACGATATATTGTGAGCCTGATATGTAAGAGTTTGAATTTTGGCGGACATATTGCATTTTTCAACGTAATCCCCATCTGGCATATGTAGTGACACTGTACGTTTGAAGTTTGTCCCTCACAGCAGTTAATATTTTCGTGAGGAGCAAAGATAGGGGGTAGGTAGAACACTTACTGGATCCAGCAATGTATCTTTCTAAGTGAGGAACCCAGCATAGTATCCATCTACTCCATAGAGTGGGATATTAAATATATTTAAAAAAGAAGCATGAAGGAATGTACGTGTGGAATTAATTTCAAGGTCGTGTGGAATTGATTTCAAGGTCGTTTACAATACAGCTGCAATATTGAGCTTTAAAAACAAATACAATATTGTTACAAGCTTTGTCAACTGGAACCAAAACATATTCCTCATGTAACCTATCTAACTGTCTTCACTTCAGGTTTACAAAATGCAGGAGGATAGATTGTACACATTTTTGTTTTGATATGTCTGATACGGGATTTTGATATTCCTCTTATACTTTTTATCCATTTTGACAAGGTGTCAAGTTCTTTTTCAGATTTAGCCCATCGTCTGGCATAATCGTCGACAGAATTCATATTAGGGATGAAAATTTGTCACCCAGTAATGACATGTCCAGCTGGAAGACGAAGAGCAAGAACATGTAGGTGGATTTAGTATAAGATGGTGGTCTATATCTAGGCGCTGTAAAGTTTGTTTGTAGTTAAAAGGTTTGGATGCAATAGTGGAAGTATATCTGTAGGAAACACAAGGTGTAGACTTGAACTTGAAATACTCTGGAATACAAGACTGAACTTTTTTATGACGAGGAATGTATCTTATGTTGACGGCATCATTTCCTTTGTTAGTAAATTTGAGGTTAAGGAACTGGAGGCTTGATTCGGAAGTAATATCATCCAAAACCCACGGTGGTTCAAAGACCCTGTGATGTGTGTAATTAATTGTTTCGTATACAATCAGTGTTCTAATGTGTCCGGAGTAACGACCTGTAGATACTCCTCCTGAGACCACGTGGAAACTTCTAACGACCTGTAGACACTCCTGAGACTACATGGAAACTTCTAACGACCTTTAGACACTTCTGATACCACGTGGAAACTTGTAACAACCTGTAGACACTTCTGATACCACGTGGAAACTTGTAACAACCTGTAAACACTCCTGAGACCACGTGGAAACTTCTAACGACCTGTAGACACTCCTGAGACCACGTGGAAACTTCTAACGACCTGTAGACACTCCTGAGACTACATGGAAACTTCTAACGACCTTTAGACACTTCTGATACCACGTGGAAACTTGTAACAACCTGTAGACACTTCTGATACCACGTGGAAACTTGTAACAACCTGTAAACACTCCTGAGACCACGTGGAAACTTCTAACGACCTGTAGACACTCCTGAGACTACATGGAAACTTCTAACGACCTTTAGACACTTCTGATACCACGTGGAAACTTATTTGGCTTCAGTAAGTGCTATACCATAATTCAATTTACAAAGCCGAGTGCTATAAACAATGGTAAATGTGCATAGGTACATCTATACATGTATATTTTTGTTTGTTTTACGTCGCGAATTTTTCACTCGTACTGAGACGTCACCAGTTGTAGGTGAAGTACCACAAATTTACACCTATGCTTAGCACTAACAGCCATAGCAATGAGGGCTCCTTAACGTGCCAACGCCTGCCGAGACACGGGACCTCCGTTTTCAAGGTCATATCCGAAAGACCCGTGATTCTTGCTTCTAAATGCCGAGCGTCTAGTGAAGGAGCAATCATTACCTATTTTTACGTCTTAGGTTTTGACGCGGCCATGGCACGAGCGCGGCTCGAACTCATGGCCTACCGACTGCGAAGCGAACGCTTAACACTAAGCTATCACGGCCAGCTATAAATCGCTTATATAGAGTGGTTAGCAATACCAAAACTATATACAGTGCTTTTTTTCGACAATGGGTTATCTTTTATCATGAATATTAATGAGGCTCCATCTTAATTGCAATGTGACACACCATTCTTTTTGCTCCACCCCCTAATTGCTGAATCTGCCTCTGTAGAATGGTTGGAAGTTTTTGGGTAAGCAAACCAGAACATTAAAACAGTTTTACTATAGGGTGAATTATAAACTTATCAATTTAAATACTGTGTACTAGCAAACTTTCGCCTCTTGTGCCTATCGTGCAGGTGCGCTGTTTTCCCCCGATATCTTTGCCGATCAAATATATATATATATATATATATATATATATATATATATATATATATAGGGCATGAACTGCTACACGTCAGAATAATGCGCTGCAGTTCATACCCTCATGTATTTTCAAAAATAAAAAAATAAAATGTATTTCTTATAAATGGCTGTCATTTCAATTGATAAAGATATCGAAGGCCAAAAATTTGGGAATGTAAATAATTGTTGATGATCAATTGACACTGCATCAGCTGCTCTCTCTCTCCTGTCATTTTTAGGTATTTAGCCAAATCTTCACGCATGATGCCTCAGTCAGTATGGCTGATATGCAATGTTTTGAAGCTTTTATCATCAAAGTTTTTTTTTAAAAATTATTATCATTATTTTGTTAATTGGTAGATAATTATGTAATGTAAAAATCATTTAGAATGTTAGCTTGCATGCTGAAATCTGAAGCTCTTGACATTGCAGCGAATTATAAAAGATTGTGTAAAAAATTATGTTTCAACATTGCATATTCATCATAGATGGTATAGGCATATGATTTTTTAAAAACAATATTGGATTTAATTTTGTGTGTAAATCTAACCCTCTCATCATTGAACAATCAGAGTTATGCCGCTTTTCATATCGAAATCCAGAATTTTCTCCTGCAGGCAAGAACAATATCAAGGTTATTGTAACTTGCGAGAGAGTCTTGAAACTCTAATGTGTGCAGTGGCATTCTTAGAGCAAAAATATTGTTTGATACCCCCCCCTCTCTCTCTCTCTCTCTCTCTCTCTCTCTCTCTCATAATGACTAACATTCTCATCCTCTCTTATTTGTTTTCATGAAATTTACCACCGACGTAATGATGACTATGTCTCTATATGTCTTTTTGATTTTTGTGTACGATAGGACTATATTATTGTGTACGGTAGGACTATATTATTGTGTACGGTAGGACTATATTATTGTGTACGGTAGGACTATATTATTGTGTACGATAGGACTATATTATTGTGTACGATAGGACTATATTTTAGTGTACGATAGGACTATATTATTGTGAACGGTAGGACTATATTATTGTGTACAATAGGACTATATTATTGTGTACGATAGGACTATATTATTGTGTACAATAGGACTATATTATTGTGTACAATAGGACTATATTTTAGTGTACGATAGGACTATATTTTTGTGTACGATAGGACTATATTATTGTGTACGGTAGGACTATATTTTTGTGTACGATAGGACTATATTATTGTGTACGGTAGGACTATATTTTTGTGTACGATAGGACTATATTATTGTGTACGGTAGGACTATATTTTTGTGTACGGTAGGACTATATTATTGTGTACGATAGGACTATATTTTTGTGTGCGATAGGACTATATTGTTGTGTGCGATAGGACTATATTATTGTGTACGGTAGGACTATATTTTAGTGTACGATAGGACTATATTATTGTGTACGGTAGGACTATATTATTGTGTACAATAGGACTATATTATTGTGTACGATAGGACTATATTATTGTGTACAATAGGACTATATTATTGTGTACAATAGGACTATATTTTAGTGTACGATAGGACTATATTTTTGTGTACGATAGGACTATATTATTGTGTACGGTAGGACTATATTTTTGTGTACGATAGGACTATATTATTGTGTACGGTAGGACTATATTTTTGTGTACGATAGGACTATATTATTGTGTACGGTAGGACTATATTATTGTGTACGGTAGGACTATATTTTTGTGTACGGTAGGACTATATTATTGTGTACGATAGGACTATATTTTTGTGTGCGATAGGACTATATTGTTGTGTGCGATAGGACTATATTATTGTGTACGGTAGGACTATATTATTGTGTACGATAGGACTATATTTTTGTGTGCGATAGGACTATATTATTGTGTACGATAGGACTATATTGTTGTGTGCGATAGGACTATATTATTGTGTACGATAGGACTATATTGTTGTGTGCGATAGGACTATATTATTGTGTACGATAGGACTATATTATTGCGTACGGTAGGACTATATTTTTGTGTACGATAGGACTATATTATTGTGTACGGTAGGACTATATTATTGTGTACGATAGGACTATATTTTTGTGTGCGATAGGACTATATTTTTGTGTGCGATAGGACTATATTATTGTGTACGATAGGACTATATTATTGTGTACGATAGGACTATATTGTTGTGTGCGATAGGACTATATTATTGTGTACGATAGGACTATATTTTTGTGTACGATAGGACTATATTATTGTGTACGATAGGACTATATTATTGTGTACGGTAGGACTATATTTTTGTGTACGATAGGACTATATTTTTGTGTACGATAGGACTATATTATTGTGTACGATAGGACTATATTTTTGTGTACGATAGGACTATATTATTGTGTACGGTAGGACTATATTATTGTGTACAATAGGACTATATTATTGTGTGCGATAGGACTATATTTTTGTGTACAATAGGACTATATTTTTGTGTACGATAGGACTATATTATTGTGTACGGTAGGACTATATTATTGTGTACGATAGGACTATATTTTTGTGTGCGATAGGACTATATTATTGTGTACGATAGGACTATATTTTTGTGTACAATAGGACTATATTATTGTGTGCGATAGGACTATATTTTTGTGTACAATAGGACTATATTTTTGTGTACGATAGGACTATATTTTTGTGTACAATAGGACTATATTTTTGTGTACGATAGGACTATATTTTTGTGTACGATAGGACTATATTATTGTGTACGGTAGGACTATATTATTGTGTACGATAGGACTATATTATTGTGTACGGTAGGACTATATTATTGTGTACGATAGGACTATATTATTGTGTACGATAGGACTATATTATTGTGTACGGTAGGACTATATTTTTGTGTGCGATAGGACTATATTATTGTGTACGGTAGGACTATATTTTTGTGTGCGATAGGACTATATTATTGTGTACGGTAGGACTATATTATTGTGTACGATAGGACTATATTTTTGTGTGCGATAGGACTATATTTTTGTGTACGATAGGACTATATTTTTGTGTGCGATAGGACTATATTTTTGTGTGTGATAGGACTATATTATTGTGTACGATAGGACTATATTATTGTGTACGGTAGGACTATATTTTTGTGTGCGATAGGACTATATTTTTGTGTGCGATAGGACTATATTTTTGTGTGTGATAGGACTATATTGTTTGGTTCTTTCAGATTGTTACTCATGTTGTCAATATTGATTGATGTCAATTTGTACTCAGTTCTTCTAAAAATACACAGAATAAAGCATGCTTGATTTTCTATGATGTTGTGTTTATGATCATTAATGTTTATGATTATTTATGTTATGATTATTTATGTTTATGATTATTTATGTTTATGATTATTTATGTTTATGATTATTTATGTTATGATTATTAATGTTTATGATTTGTTATGTTTATGATTATTTATGTTTATGATTTGTTATGTTTATGATTTGTTATGTTTATGATTATTTATGTTTATGATTTGCTATGTTCCTAATCTTGTTTATGATTTGTTTGTTTGCGATTTGTTATGTTTAGGATTCGCTAGGATCATGGTTTTTATACTGTAAAGAGACAAGCATACAAGGAAACGGATAAATAATGAAATTCCAGGTTTTGGGATTTTGATAGCAAACACCAGTCCTGATTTTATGTGAAGAGCATGGTCTCGTTTTATCATTAATTATCAGTGGTTAAGTGAGATTAAAACATGAAGGGTTATAAATTGATTATTTTTGAAGATCTGCTTATTGAGGATTTTATTAAGCATCATCACTGATAACGCCAGTCGTCAATCTACACCAATTCTAATCAAAAGTGGATCCTTTGATCCGCTCTTATAAACCGCTTTCCGAGATGGGAGGCCGAGCCCGACCGAGTAGTGCAGCAGATGCGTGAGAGATCTAACATTAAAACAAATACTTTCTTGTTGTTTTATCGGGAGATGAAGGCAGAAAGCTTTGTAGAAAATAATAATCGTAATTTGTCGGGAGGGAGGGGATATGCAATTATTTTCAGTGCAATGATTACTACGAGTGATCCAGTCAGTAATAACCAGCCTATCCCATTTCCGATTGACCGAGACGGTCACGATTTTCATGCCTTGTTTCAATACATGTTTTATACCTGGGTACAAAATTACACACGTATCAAGTCATTTTCTAATAAGATATTGAATGTCAACCATGACTAGTGATGCAAAGGCTTTTCATCGAAAGTTGAGTACCGTGCTGTAATTTGGTACTTGTATTTCAAAGGTAAAACAGGCAAGGTAAGACATGGCGAGTTAGCCGATGTTTATGAGTCTTCTGCATCATCTAGTGTTCAGGTTAAATTCTGGGCACGGGAATCCAAGCGGTGTAGAACGTTTTTAGAAGATGAAGCCAGATATGGATGCCACCGACGAAGAAATGTGGAACAAAGCTCGGGATCTGGTACGTACTCTGATAGGCAAAATCGGGTGGAGAAATGGCGATGGCATTAGGCATTTCACATGGTAGTGTTTCAACAATCTTGCATGGTCGTTTAGGTATACGGAAGCTAACTGCCCTTCAATATTTATATTGGTACTAAAAAACCGGAAGGAGCTAGTTTTCCACAGACATGCATTCATCGTTGTGCATGTAGATGTCAATATCAAAAGAATTATATAAAAGAAAAGATTCAGTAAATGTAAAGATTTTGTATTTAGTTCATCTGAGCTTTAAGCTTAATTATGTGAGTTTTCTGTCTGTCTGTCCGACTGTGTAAACTGTCACATTTTCAACTTCCCCAGAACCACTGGACCAATTTCAACGAAACTTGCCACAAAGCATCCAAGGGTGAAAGGGATTTTTGAAAAGTAGTTCAAATGAAGGGTCGCATATTTTTAAAGGGAGACAAATATTTGGTGGCCTCATTTTTAAAAAAAAAAATCACAAGAACCATCGGAACAGGAAAAGACAAGATTTCATTATTTGATAAGTTAATGAGTGGAGATTCAAAATTGTTCAAATCATGGCCCCAGAAGTTAGCGTAGAGTCACAATAGGGGATTTAAGTTTTACATTAGGAACGATCTCTGAAAAGTATTTTTGTTAAAAACACATGCCGGGTCATGATTAGTCATATATGGAAATTTGACTTACGAGAATAAATGAATTAAATTGAAAAATAATCTAAAGACCAGGGGGGGGGGGGGGATAATTAGTCATATATATATATATATATATATATATATATATATATATAGTTTGTTTTACAGGAATTTTACACTCATATTGAGACGTCACCAGCTGTAGGTGAAGTACCACAAATTTAGACCTATGCTTAGCGCTCAGGCCCGTAGCAGTGAGGGTTCTTTAACGTTCCAACGCCTACCGTGACACGGGACCTCCGTTTCTAAGGTCATATCTGAAAGACCCGTGATTCTCGCTTCTAAATGCCGAGCGTTTGGCGGCGGAGCAATCACTGCAATCACTACTATTTTTCGAGTAATCAGTACCTAATTTTGTGTCTTAGGTTTGACGCGGCCATGGCATGAGAGGGGCTCGAACTCACGACCTCCCGGTTACGAAGCGAACACTCTAACCACTGAGCTACCCAGTCGTAAAATGGACCCAGTTAAAATTAAAGAGGCTAAAGATCCTTGATTTAAAAATCTTCTGGAAAAGAACTGTAGCAAGGGGACTAGGTGTAAGCATCGTGGTCCATGTTTTACACTGATTAACAAACAATAGTCTAATGAGAAGTAATTGATTTTATTATTATTTATTGTGGTGTACAGGGTAGCTAATGAAATGATAAAACTGATGATCTGATTTTTACGGTCTGGTTACACTGTATATTGTAGTGTAAGAAAATGATAAAACTGATGATCTGATTTTTGCCGTAGCCTAATAAAATAATAAAACTTATTAACAGTCTAACTAAAATTAACCGTTCGGTAGCATCCTAGGGTCTTTGAGGCCCCACAAGCCGGAAACCATCTCTCGTTCAGTTATTTTGAATATTTATGACTTGTTGCTTTATGTGTTGTCCTAAAAATAACCAAAAAGCACGTGATAATTTTATTTTGTCAAAACAATATGTACAGGCAGAAATATACATGTCCAATTCTGAACACCCCCTGATTGCAATGTCGGGCCTCCAAAACCCGGACCTTTTTAATTAGCTTTAAAAGGTAGTAAATAATTTCTTTTATATTTAGCTAGTCAGTTTATATAAGAATGGTACACAGAAACATTATTTTTTTTTTACAGGTATTCCCGGCAAATCTTAATGAAAGTGAAGTTGTTTTAGACCTTGATATCGAAACTAGCAATTTGAACCAGGTTATATTAAATAACACTAAATAAGACAAATGCTTTTTTGAAAACGAAGACACGAAACATTTTTAATTGCGCTACTATGTGAAAATATTATCTGTGTTATCAACACCAGCTCTGATTGGCAAATGATTATTATTGTGGCTGAAACTGACGATGATTTACAAAATGCATATTATACACACACACACACACACACACACATATATATATATATATATATATTTGTGCTCAACATAAACTTAATGATGAAGGGAACATGGTATCGATTTTAGTGGCCAGTGGGAATATTACTGAAAATGGAAATTAATTCATATATCTGGGTATATTTTTTTTTATACTATGCTTCGATTATTTATTATTATTATTTTTTGGTTGGTTGGAAGTTAAGGGGCACCAATAATCTAGCAGAGGAAGCCATGTGTGGTAATGTAAATGCAGTGTGATAAAAACAAAAACAAAAACAAAAAACTATATTTGTTTAACAATTGAATTCCAACTTGGCCATTTTGATAAATTTGTAATGAAAGATACTAAAAGTTTGAAGTAACTGAGTTGCTGACCGCCATTAAGGGCAGCAAGTAAGAAAGTATGGGGTGACTGAGATGTCATAGAACAGACATGTATGTACTGAATGTTTAATGTTTTTGAAACATAATTTGTACGTAAACAGTTTTACAACTATAATATATTATTACTTATGTGCACAATAGAATGGTTTCATGTACTTTTCACGGAATATGTCGAGACATTTCGTTAGAAACTTGTGTATTATAAATCATTTCGTAGGCCAGGCACATGTTGTACAGAAATGACAAATTTTGTGTGAAAAATTGCCAAATTTATGAACATAAAAATGTTATTTACAATAAAATATTTGTAACAGTCGCTCCACAACACACACTCCCCATTCTTTTCATTGTATGTTCTGTCATCTTCATTATGCGTCCGTCGTAATGGTACAATTGTTATGTATTGTTTTATATGGTATCTCATATTTCATTGGATTAGCATCGGGCTCAAAATCACAAAGCCTCTCATCTCTGTCGGCGCGCGTTCGAATCTCGGCCGCGGCGTTATGTGAGCAAGTTTGCCAGTTTACTTGCGGAAGGTCGGTGGTCTCTTCCCAGGTACATTGTATCTGGGTTCTCTCCTCCACCAACAAAAACTGGACGCCACCAGATAACTGAAAAATTGTTGAGTGTGGCGGAAAGCAATAAATAATCAATCAATCAATCATTGGATTGGGTGAATAGAAAAATTTCAGTGGTGACACTTGAAAATTATTTATAAAAAGTAAAGTTTGGTAAATCATTTTATCTACGAATAAAGTAAGAAATTTGATATTTGAAAATTTTAGCAAAATATCAAACTGACATTTTACAAGATTATATTCTTATAACAATAATCAAAATTTCCAAAACTATCATAAATAGTCAGTTATACTTTAGGTTAACATACCTAAAATAAAATCAGTCCATAAATATATTTTGGGTTATTACTAGAGCAGTTTTTAATGCCAAACTTCAAAGGCCCTGTCACGCAGTCAGTGATAGTTGTTTTTTATCCTGCTCCTGAAGGGTTAAATCAATTATGTAGGAAGTGGGGGGGGGGGGGGGGGGGGGGGTCACAAGAAATCCTTCGATTGGCTCAATTTTCGGGACAAAACACTTTGGGTGTGATCTAAAGTGACAGACCATGAGGTGTTTCCCTTCCTTTTTGGCCAGTTTTCGTCTGATTTTCGAGGAATTCCACAGGATGAAATCTTCCCTTTCAGTGAACTGAATGGTCACTGAAGGCTAACTGAATCATCACAGATAAAGCATTTTTCAGTCACCTTTCAGTTACCATTTCGTTATCAGTCAGCTCACTGAATGGCAGGAACATTTTATTGACTATTCAGTCAGATTTCAGTGA
>JAMZEH010000015.1:47500-305000 GCA_024699665.1 Ostrea denselamellosa
TACACCCTCCCCTTATATGCATGCTTGCCGTAGCTTCTATCAATGGGATCAAGATTTTTGATTGAGAAGAAAATGGGAAAAATTTGTAGTCTAGTAACAATTGCACATTAGGATAAATAAAAATTATCAAAAGTCTCTTTTTGATGTTAAAACAGTGCAACCACTATATAAAACACTAATGATCTCATGTAAAAACACTACAATCACTATATAAGACACTATTGATCTGATGTAAAACACTACAACCACTCTGTAAAACACTAAAGATCTGATGTAAAAGAAATTTTTTTTTAAAAACCCACTACAACCACCATTTAAAACACTACTGATCTGATGTGAAAACACTACAATCACAATATAAAACACTACAGATTTGATGTGAAAACACTACAATCACAATATAAAACACTATTGATCTGATGTAAAACACTACAATCACTATATAAAACACTACAGATTTGATGTGAAAACACTACAATCACAATATAAAACACTATTGATCTGATGTAAAACACTACAATCACAATATAAAACACTACTGATTTGATTTGAAAACACTACAATCGCTATATGAAACACTGTTGATCTGATTAAAAACACTACAATCACTATATAAAACATTACTGATCTGATGTAAAACACTACAATCACTATATAAAACACTACTGATCTGATTTAAAAACACTACAATCACTATATAAAACACTACTGATCTGATTTGAAAACACTACAATCACAATATAAAACACTATTGATCTGATGTAAAACACTACAATCACAATATAAAACACTACGGATTTGATTTGAAAACACTACAATCGCTATATGAAACACTGTTGATCTGATTAAAAAACACTACAATCACAATATAAAACACTATTGATCTGATGTAAAACACTACAATCACAATATAAAACACTACTGATTTGATTTGAAAACACTACAATCGCTATATGAAACACTGTTGATCTGATTAAAAACACTACAATCACTATATAAAACATTACTGATCTGATGTAAAACACTACAATCACTATATAAAACACTACTGATCTGATTTAAAAACACTACAATCACTATATAAAACACTACTGATCTGATTTGAAAACACTACAATCACTATATAAAACACTACTGATCTGATTTGAAAACACTAAAACCACAATATGAAACACTGTTGATCTGATGTAAAAACACTACAATCACAATATAAAACACTATTGATCTGATTAAAAAACACTACAATCACTATATAAAACACTACGGATTTGATTTGAAAACACTACAATCACTATATAAAACACTACTGATCTGATTTGAAAACACTAAAACCACAATATGAAACACTGTTGATCTGATGTAAAAACACTACAATCACAACATAAAACACTATTGATCTGATGTAAAACACTACAATCACTATATAAAACACTACGGATTTGATTTGAAAACACTACAATCACTATATGAAACACTACTGATCTGATTAAAAAACACTATAATCACTATATAAAACACTACTGATCTGATTTGAAAACACTACAATCACTATATAAAACACTACTGATCTGATTTGAAAACACTAAAACCACAATATAAAACGCTACTGATCTTATGTAAAAACACTACAATCACTATATGAAACACTGTTGATCTGATTTGAAAACGTTAAACCACAATATAAAACACTACTGATCTGATGTAAAAACATAGTACTTTGTTTACAGAGAGTTATTCTTGTATTTAGAATTGGGCATTGATGATTTGAGTTCAGATATCAGAAGGCCTCAAAATGACCTTATGTGTTTTATCAAAAGGCCTCAAAATGACCTTATGTGTTTTATAGTCTGGTCCGATTTCAGCTAAAAAGAACTTCTAACGGCAAATTATTATTATTTGGTTCAACATAACTTTTTAACCTAATTTGAGTATGCTGAATCTGAAAAAATATGTTGAACTTCATGAAAATGGCGTTAAATAGGTCAAAATGGCGATTCAAAATGGCGGACAGTAATTTTTTTCAAATCGTTTTGAAACGCGCATGTAGAAAAAAAAATGTAAAAACTATGATTACAAAATACAATAGCATCGAGAAAAAGATAGAAATAAGCATGCGACCCTAAAAAAGCCATTGCACGAAAGAAAACCCGAATTTTCTCTGTTTTTCCTCAAAATTCAACGTATACTGTTCCTACATTGTTCTTTGCTTGTGACTTTGCACTTACAAAGGTCCATGCACAGCAAATTGTTACGCTTGCACCCACACCTCAATGTTTTACAACCTGTTGTGCAACTACATGCAATCAAGTCTAAACAAGATTCTGGAATTGGGTCTAAAGTCATCAGAATAGGCACTAGAATACCTTCATTCAACTTCCATCCCATCTCAGTTGGAGATGGTAATGTGGGGTTACTTATATTTGCTTGTCTCCATACCAGCGCTTGATAATGTGCACGTTTAATGTACAGATGCAAGGCATCGCTAGTGGGGGGCATGTTTTTGGGGCTCTTGGATTTTCCGAATAAAATGTTCCTAACCGAGTCAGTTGACGACACTGTGCCCTGGCTATACAGCTTGCATACGAACTTTTCACAGTCGACTATTTTCTGTTCAGTTAAATTGCCCTCTCCAAAACCCCCAAGAAGCCCAACATTGTCTTTGTAAACCTTAAATCCAGTTTTTTTGGATATCTCAAAGAAAAAAGAAGTTGTGTCACATCCAGTCAGAGCATGGAATGCTAACAGATTCGTGCACATTTCTGGAGAGGTAAAGGTTTTCTCTACAACAGCATGAATAGGAATGTTCTTGGGCTTTGCAGATGTTCCAGCAACCATCCACAACTGTATATTTATTTCTGAAAAGAAAGATACAAGTAGCAGTAAAACATCAGTATCAGATGCTAGTACAACAACTGAACTGCAAGTGGATTCTTTCGCACAATGTATGGCATGAAGAACTATTCTAGTATCTGCCTCTTCATGTGACGCATGTAGGGCAGATATATCGAGGAATTCGTCATTGCATTTAACGCTATTCTCATCGAGAAACCCACCAGCAGTAACAACAGTTTTCTCTGTGGGTGCATGAAGAATTATCTGCTCAGATAAAAAGGCAGCTAGGTCTTTCTTGTTGTCATTCAAAGACAAAAAAGCTGAAAAGTTATTCGGGAGTGGCACATCCTTATTTTCAATAACCCTTCTAACTGGCTGCTGCCCTTTTGCCCTACGAGAACGAGTGCCCGATTTTATAGATTGTTCCCTGTAACGGTCGAACAGAACATCAACTCTTGAATACATGGCCCCTTTTCTCACCACAGTGGAAACAAACTCATCTGCAAAGTCTCCAAATGTTTTCATGCCATGTGTTTTCATGCTCTGAACTAAAGCCTGGCCATCTATGATCAAAGCTGGTGATTCGCCTACATTTTCGACTCGCGCCCTTACATCAACATCTTGAAGTATGTCTTCTAAAACAACAGATTTGTTTCCAGACTTTAGTGCACCGCTGGTATCCGCTATAGATATCGGCACAGGAAGGAGCTCGTGTTTCAAAATCTGCTCTAAATCAACCTCTCGTCCGGCCTTATATGCAATGACAAGTCTCTGCAGTATGTTCCGATCTGCCTTTAGAATTTTTTTCTTTTCCACAGCTTTTGGTACAACTTGTACCTTGTATAAGGAGTCAAATGTTAATGAGCAGCTTTTTTTCAGAACACTTCTCAAAGGAACTTGTAAACTACTTGTTTCTATGTTTGGTATCAGACGATCTTTTACGAAATTCTCTAATGATATCTGTCCCAAATTTGCTGCAGAAAGTAAGGACTCCTTGATCATATCTGTAGCTTTGTCTTTTGTAACTATATTGATCAGTTGATCTCTTTCGTACAAAAGGTCAAATACTCTAAACCTTTTCATTGCATCAACGAGCGAATCCTCATACACTGCATCAGTAACTTGTCGACTCTTTGATGCGTCCTTGTGTGTGAGAATGTCATCTGGATTCACATCGTACATCACCTTTGTAAGAAGACTTATATGAGATCTCAGATTGTAGGAAAGGGACCACCTACTGAGAGCAGATGGAGTCCTAGTAATTCCTACAATTCCACCACCTTTCTTACCCGTGGCGTTTAGCCATTCTTGACTTTGGTCTGGGTCAACTTGATTGAAAGTTCCAGCACTTCTCTTGACGACAAAATTTCCATCCTGAAACTCTGATAGTACTTCAATAGGCAATTGGTGGCAATCAGCAAGATACACACTACCCCACCTAGCATAATTTGTATGGTCATATCGGAAGAACCATGGGAGCATTGAACGGAAAGACTTCAAATATAAATCCCAAAGCCCATCTCTTTCTGACTTTGTAAACATTAAAAGGATAGAAACCATGTCCAAATATGACCACCAAAACAGGACATTTGGGTTGTCAATTTCCTGTCTGAAACTTGAAAAATACTCTTTGAAAACAGGATTTTGCAGTTGGTCAATGCTAGAAAGTATGTCTTGCTGTTCAGTCATGATGCCATTCAATGTTTGCGAATGATCAACATTTTTGGTAGATACAAATAACACAAAGTCTGGCAGTAAAATCTTCCAGATTGCTTGAGCAGTAATTTTATGGGCTCTCATGCCACGACTGTAGTGCTTTCCACCTAATACATTTTCAGCAGCCACAGGTCCTAATAACTCGCATTCCATCCACAGTTCATGCAAACCAGAACCTCTCATATGATCTCCTATACATTTCATGAAATTCATAGCTATATGTAAGCCACCCATTCTTGGAACAAGCCTGTCTCTATACTCAGGAACTGACCATTTTAAATCCATCAACTTAAAGTACAAAGCTTGATCAACTGTGATAACTATATGACGTTGACCAAGATGCTCAGATATGTGCATGCATTTCTGGACAACTGTGTTAAGTGTATCCATTTCATGAGCAGGTGCTTGTACAATAGGCATGTAACCAACAAGTGTGAGATCCGGGTTTTTACTACTGACAGACTGATTATGTCCTGACCAACTAGCTGGGACTTTCTGCTTATGTCTGTGCAAATGAAACGCCAATTCATTAGCAAACTCTTGAGAGGACAATTGATTCTCTGAGTCAGAAGGTTGGAAGATATCTAACGTAACTGGTCTGGGATAGTGAGGTTGTGATTTTCCTTCTACTATTGGGGAAATGACAATACTGTCCATCTGAGGAGGTACCTTCAATGTCTCATTTGAAGATGGACTTATGTGCTGAAGGTTAATGTCATTTCCCGACCCTCGTTGCCAACATGCTATCTGCGTTGCATGGAATGTTTCCTTGCCATCCAGTGTTGAATCACTAATATCAATATTGTCAGCTGTAAAGTGTGTGAAAACGCTTGGCTTTAAATTCGAGGGAAGGAAATGTCCAGTCCTTTCGTCCATAGACTGAAGGCTTTCCTCTGCAAGCCCAGTGTCAACACGCAGAACATCTTTATAACTCAGGGTGTGACCAGCACTATTAAACAAGTTTAACAGCTGTTTTGACCTTGTCATTTGATGCAAGGTGCATGCAAGGCCAATATGCTTTGGAGTCCACTTTTTTCCATTACTTACCCCATACACAATATCCTGAGCTACGCTCACTATTTTCTTCTGTCTGCTGCAATCTGGATTGTCATTGCCATCAGTACAATCAAAGACCTCTTGTCCGCCATAAAGAAGATTCAGAAACATGAGGATACTATCTGGGACACAACTTACGGCATCAGCCTCACAAACATTCAAACCCATGTGACCAGGTCTATCTTGCAGGTCTGATCTTAATCTTAGTGCAACATGTACCAGTTCATGAAATGAGTTGTGTGGAGGTTTATAACATGGCATAGTGAGTAATTCGTCATCCATGGTATCTTGGTCATCATGAAACATATCTCCAAAATGAGATTTAGAAAGAATATGGGGCACTAAAAGAGTTTCGCGTTCAGATACTGCTCTATCGAGGGGACGAAGAAACTGGAAGATATTCTGCACCTTGGCTTGCAGATTTTCTTTAAACGTTGATCTACGAGTGATAAAAGACTGTGGCATTTCAGATCCTACCTCTTCTACCAACTTGGAGTACCTGTTCCATGTATCAGAGAGCTGTAAGATTTGGCACTTGCTGGCTGCGTACTCCAGTTCTCGAACAAGAAATATCATGGCCAGATCTTCACATTTTGACTCCTTTTCTGTTTTTTGTGTATCATACTTAAAAGCATTCATGCATTTTAGATGGTACTTACCCTCTGCAGCTATCAAATCGCTAACGTTTCCTAACTTAACACGAAGTATGTTGTCATACTTTGCATTTTTAAGAACCATGTCGCTAACAGAAAATGTTGTAATGTTGAATAGCTTCTGTTTAATTTGTTGTTGACAAAATATGCATAACTCCCAATCTATTGGTGTAGATGCATTTCGCAAAGTTCGGGATGCTGCTGCAGAAGGGTGTGAGCAAGATGACGTAGACGGTACATCATCCTCTGTATCGACGTTGATTGTATCAGATGTGTTTGTAAGCAAACATGCTTTTCTTTCCATTAACTGAATTGGTCTGGGGTGAGTAAATGCACTATAGCATTTCCTATGACATAGAACTCTATCATTCGGACTTAATTTTTCTATTCTGTCAATGGCATCATAGTTCCTGGCATCTTTAACTTTCTTACGACGAGATGCCCTCTCGGTCAACGTTTCGATAGACTTTTTGCTTTTTAATTCTAACGTGTCTGTCTTTTTTTCCTGACATATAACACACAAATCTGTATCTATTTGATAACTTCGCTTAAGTGATCGTTCAGTCATGATTTCTAATCAATGAGTGGTGAGATATGACAAGCCTATAACCTCGGCCATCAGTTTTATACCTTATGTCAGAATCATTTGTTAATTCGATCCTCGATTGTGTCGGTCGCGCTATTGTGAAAACCATTGAACACTGTGTTGAATTTCAAGTGCATTTATATCATAAAGTATGCAATACGTTAACTGAATAATTTGCACAATTAGAAGGAAATAAGCATTAAATATCATATCAAAATGCATATATATACTGTGCGTCAATATGCGGTTGCGAAAAAATGAGTTAATTGGGATCTAATCGTTTTTTTCACAATTTTAATTGTTTAACGAACATTGAACAATTTATTCTATTTTTCAGACACATATAAGTTTAGTACAAGCCTTTAAATTGCTTTAATTTGCAATAAACTTTTTTAAAATAAAGCCATATAGATAATTTTGCAAATTTCAACACCGCCATTTTGAATCGCCATTTTGACCTATTTAACGCCATTTTCATGAAGTTCAACATATTTTTTCGGATTCAGCATACGCAAATTAGGTTAAAAAGTTATGTTGGACCAAATAATAATAATTTGCCGTTAGAACCCATTTCTAGCCTCTTTTTTCAAAATCTGGACCAGACTATTATCAAAAGGCCTCAAAATGACCTTATTTGTTACCAGATTTCAAGGAGAGGATCAACAACCCATCCCATCATTTCTGATTCTTTATACCGTGAACCACTGAGGCTCATTAGGTAAAGCCGTACATAAGTACTGTTGTTATTATAAACAAACACACCACTGAATAATAGACAACAATGTTACACTCAACTGCAAATTAATCAGATACACACACCATTTCAGTATTTCATTAATTTGGACAACTGCATGTAAAAAAAAATTCTCAAACTAATCAGTTCTTCTATAATATATATATATATATATATATATATATATATATATATATATATATATATAAATTGTATCTCTGTGTGACATTTTGTTTCAGGAAATGCTGAGCTCACTCGGCTTGTCAGTTACAGGTCTCTCCATTGTTATACGTACAATATACGTAGACCAGTTGTAAAGAAATTGTAATAAACATATTAATCGCACTTCATTTTATTCTTCAGTTGAGCTGTGATGATTCAGGGATATGTTTTATGTACCTCCCATGTTTTCTGATTTTTTTGTTGTACTAAACACAGCATTGCTCTAAAGCAGTGGTCATTTGTTCACTAGATATTCAATAATCTTCATTATAATAAAATAATTTACAATAGTGTATTTAGTTGTCTATTTATTAGTATTTCTGATAGCAGTAATCATCATATATATATTTGTGACTTGATGTTGTATTTGCATGGTGTGAAAGTCACAGAGATAATATATCAGAGGAAGGGGCCCTGCAAGGTACAGAGCTAATATATCAATGGGGATGTGGGGAAGGGCACAAGATCACAGAGCCAATATATCGAGGGTGGGGAAGGGCACAAGGTCACGGAGCTAATATATCGAAAGGGGGGCACAAGGTCACAGAGATAATATATCGAGGTTGGGGAAGGGCACAAGGTCACAGAGCTAATATATTGAGGGTGGAGAAGGACACAAGGTTACATAGCTAATATATCGAAAGGGGGGCACAAGGTCACAGAGATAATATATCGAGGGGGCACAAGGTCACAGAGCTAATATATCTAGGGGGGAAGGGCACAAGGTCACATAGCTAATATATTGAAGGGGGGGCACAAGGTCACAGAGATAATATATCGAGGGGGGCACAAGGTCACAGAGCTAATATATCTAGGGGGGGGGAAGGGCACAAGGTCACATAGCTAATATATTGAAGGGGGGGCACAAGGTCACAGAGATAATATATCGAAGGGGGGGGGGCACAAGGTCACAGAGATAATATATCGAGGAGGGCACAAGGTCACAGAGCTAATATATCTAGGGGGGAAGGCCACAAGGTCACATATCTAATATATTGAAGGGGGGCACAAGGTCACAGAGATAATATATCGAAGAGGGGGGGGGGCACAAGGTCACAGAGATAATATATCGAAGGGGGGGGGGCACAAGGTCACAGAGATAATATATCGAGGGGGCACAAGGTCACAGAGCTAATCTATCTAGGGGGGAAGGGAACAAGGTCACATAGCTTAAATATTGAAGGGGGGCACAAGGTCAAAGAGATAATATATCGAGGGGGGCACAAGGTCACAGAGCTAATATATCTGGGGGGGAAGGCCACAAGGTCACATAGCTAATATATTGAAGGGGGGCACAAGGTCACAGAGATAATATATCGAAGAGGGGGGGGGCACAAGGTCACAGAGATAATATATCGAAGGGGGGGCACAAGGTCACAGAGATAATATATCGAGGGGGCACAAGGTCACAGAGCTAATCTATCTAGGGGGGAAGGGCACAAGGTCACATAGCTAATATATTGAAGGGGGGCACAAGGTCACAGAGATAATATATCGAAGGGGGGGGCACAAAGTCACAGAGATAATATATCGAGGGGGCACAAGGTCACAGAGCTAATATATCTAGGGGGAGGGCACAAGGTCACAGAGCGAATATATGGAAGGTAGGAGCCCCACGAGGCCACAGAGCTAATATATGAGAGGGAAAGGCCCCACAAGATTACAGACTTAATATATCAGAGGGAGAGGCCCCATATGGTCACCGACCTAATATATCAGAGGTAGGGGCGCCACAAGGTAACAGAGCATGAAGGACATTAGACTTGGCAGCATCATCTTGTTGTCTGGTCCTCTGCCCATTGATCAAGCTACACTTGTTTTTGATTGGTTGTTACATATCTCCAATAGACTTTGTTAGTATGTATATAGATTTGATGAATTATTCAATGTGTATATATACGAGGGTTGTTTAGTTAGCCAAATTTTGTTTCCAATATTTTTTACTGGTTCAAAATATTGAACCCATGTTTCGTCACCAGTAACAATGTTTGCAAATTATTTTTGAATGAATTTGGGAAACATTTTGAGCAACTGCTTAACGGTGTGTACTCGTACTCGCTTTAGGTCATCTGTCAATATATGCGGTATCCATCTGGGAGAAATCTTTCGTACTTTCAAAATACACTTCAAATAAAATGCACCCACGATAGTGATATGCCAACAGCTTTGGCAATATCACATACCATGTACCTGCCATCACTTTCAGTTATTTCCTTCACTTGAGACATTTACCTTGCCTGTTGCAGTCACAGGTTGGCCAGATTTTGCAGCATCTTTGACAGACTTTGTGCCAGTCAGAAATTTCTTTCTCCACATACAAACTGTCTCATAAGATGCCTTGTCAGACCCATAAACTTCCCCCAATTCAGTAAAAATCAGCATTACCGATTGACCAAGTTTTCTGAGAACTTTATATAAGCTCTAATTTCTTCAATATTCTCCACTCGTTTCCCAACCATTTTTACAACAGTGGTCAACGACTGGCTCTATTGAAATGACTAGAAGTTTAAAACTATGTGGAGCTGAAGGCTCGTGTTTATACTGTTGGAAATGTATTGAATAGAGCTTTGCAAGAGCATCATCTTCACAAAATCAAGATTAACATCATCTATGAAATCGCGCAAAGCATTATTGCACTGTGGCACAATACACATTACATATCAAACAGCCATTGTGTGTGTGTAAGTGTGTTGTATATGTGTGTGTATGTATGTATGGGTGTGTGTGTGTTGTGTATGTGTGTATGTATGTGTGTTGTGTATATGTGTATGTATGTGTGTTGTGTATATGTGTATGTATGTGTGTTGTGTATGTGTGAGTATGTATGTGTGTGTATGTATGTATGTGTTGTGTATGTGTGTGTGTATGTATGTATGTGTAGTATTCTATACACTTGAATTTCATTTTCTCTTTCCATATGAAATTTATAAGAAAGAAATGCAATATATTTCAAAGTATTTTATTACAAAAACTAACTACACACATCAGGAATCGAACACTCATTCCTGTGTGATTCTTCCCTTTAAAGACAGGTGCTCAACTCACTGAGCCATTTGGGCAGTTAGTCGAAATGCACAAGATTAAATAAAAACAGTATTTTATCATAGTCCTATACCTTATATATGAAGTCAGAAAGGTAAAGAATAAAATGTAATTATTGACAACATGTATCTACTGTAAAGGAAATTTTAAAACGTTTCTCGAGTAGAGGTGGATGTTAAGCTGGTCAATGTATGTATATTGCTCCATTCCTTAAAAGCAATAGGCCTCATCCCCTTTGGGGTCTTGTAAGGAATGGAGTGATACTCTCACAGCAACCCTTAAAGTATGTATGTATGATGAAATGTTTAGTTTCTATATAGATTTCCTGAAATGTTCAGTTTGGTTAGAGATTTCATGAATTATTCAGTGTGTATATAGATTTCATGAATTATTCAGTGAATTATTCAGTGTGTATATAGATTTCATGAATTATTCAGTGTGTATATAGATTTCATGAATTATTCAGTGTGTATATAGATTTCATGAATTATTCAGTGTGTATATAGATTTCATGAATTATTCAGTGTGTATATAGATTTCATGAATTATTCAGTGTGTATATAGATTTCATGAATTATTCAGTGTGTATATAGATTTCATGAATTATTCAGTGTGTATATAGATTTCATGAATTATTCAGTGTGTATATAGATTTCATGAATTATTCAGTGTGTATATAGATTTCATGAATTATTCAGTGAATTATTCAGTGTGTATATAGATTTCATGAATTATTCAGTATAAAGAGGAGGTAGTCAGGATACTTGGCCTATCATGATCTTCATATGTGTATTGTATTTTTATTTATGTGCCTCGTTTTGGGATTGGAGTTGACGGTACACCACAGCTTGTGACTCCCAAGTTTACGTAGTTTAACGTAGATATTTGTTACGTACGTGTTATCACAGACAGTATCACATTCCTTAGTGGTGCACTTTATATTTAACATCATAAAGATTTTTTCAAAGTTCTAAATTGTTTACCCCGTGGGGATCCGGGTTGTTAGAATAGATCCTCAGCATCCCCTAGCTTATCGTAAAAGGCGACTAAAAATGGGGCGGTCCTTCGGATGAGACCGCAAAAGCCGAGGCCCCGTGTCACAGCAGGTGTGGCACGTTAAAGACCCCTCCCTGCTCAAAGGCCATAAGTGCCGAGCATAAGCCTAAATTTTGCAGCCCTTCACTGGCAATGGTGACGTCTCCATATGAGTGAAAGATTCTCGAGCGGGACGTTAAACAATATATAATCAATCAATCAATCATCTAAATTGTTTAAGGAGCCTCCGTGGTCGAGTGGTTAAAGCACTGTGCTCAAAATCACAAGGCCTCTCACCACTACTCGGCGCGGGTTCGATTCTCGCTCGCACTGATACATGTTAGAAAGTTTGCCAGTTTACTTTCGGTGGTCTCTTCCCAGGTACATTGTATTAGGGTTCTCTCCTCCACCTACAAAAACTGGACGCCACCAAATAACTGAAAAATTGTTGAGTGTGGCAGAAAACAATAAATAATCAATCAATCAATCTAAATTATTTAAAAGTCATACATTTAATTTTCATTTTTTCTTCACAGGTTAGTTCCGCTATATTGATTAGTATTGCATGAAAGAAAACAAAATCGAGAAGTCATGGAGCAGTTTTTACAAGAAACGAAAAGCTATCTGGTAAGAGCATTCTGATAATAAATGTCCAGATTGTGTTGATACAATCTGGTAAGAGCATTCTTATCATATGATAATGTTACATTTTGTGATTGATTCATTGTTTGTTTTACGTCCCATGAAGAATTTTTCACTCATATTGAGATGTCACCAGTTGTAGGTGAAGTACCACAAATTTAGACCTATGCTTAGTGCTCAGGGCCGTAGCAGTGAAGGTTCTTTAACGTGCCAATGCCTACCATGACACGGGACCTCAGTTTTTAAGGTCATATCTGAAAGACCCATGATTCTCACTTCAAAATGCTGAACGTTTGGTGAAGGAACAATCACTACTGATTTTTACGTCTTAGGTTTGACGCGGCCATGGCATGAGCGGGGCTGGAACTCATGACCTCCTGGTTACGAAGCAAACGCTCTAATGACCAAGCTACTGTGACCGGTATTTTGTGTGCCAAAATAGTAGTCAGGGTTTTGATGCATGGTTTACGGGCCAAAGGCGACTGATTGTGTTGATACTACATGTATCTGGTAAAAGTATCCTGATAATAAGTGTCCTGTCCTGATAATTAGTGTCCTGATAATTAGTGTCCTGATAATTAGTGTCCTGATAATAAGTGTCCTGATAATAAGTGTCCTGTCCTGATAATAAGTATCCTGATAATAAGTATCCTGATAATAAGTATCCTGATAATAAGTGTCCTGATAATAAGTATCCTGATAATAAGTGTCCTGATAATAAGTATCCTGATAATTAGTGTCCTGATAATAAGTATCCTGATAATTAGTGTCCTGATAATAAGTATCCTGATAATAAGTGTCCTGATAATAAGTATCCTGATAATTAGTGTCCTGATAATAAGTATCCTGATAATTAGTGTCCTGATAATAAGTATCCTGATAATAAGTGTCCTGATAATAAGTATCCTGATAATTAGTATCCTGATAATAAGTATCCTGATAATTAGTATCCTGATAATAAGTATCCTGATAATAAGTGTCCTGATAATAAGTATCCTGATAATTAGTATCCTGATAATAAGTATCCTGATAATAAGTGTCCTGTCCTGATAATAAGTGTCCTGATAATAAGTATCCTGATAATTAGTGTCCTGATAATTAGTGTCCTGATAATTAGTGTCCTGATCATGTTGATTGTAATATTATGGAACAGATGTTAAGCATCATTTAATTATTAAAACTGCTAAGAGGTGGTCAGTCATGTAGCGCAGCGTTTGGAGGTGGCCAGCAGTCGTGTAGCACAGTGTTTGGAGGTGATCAGCAGTTGTGTAGGACAGTGTTTGGAGGTGGTCAGTAGTCGTGTAGCACAGTGTTTGGAGGTGGTCAGCAGTCATGTAGCACAGTGTTTGGAGGTGATCAGCAGTTGTGTAGGACAGTGTTTGGAGGTGGTCAGTAGTCGTGTAGCACAGTGTTTGGAGGTGGCCAGCAGTCATGTAGCACAGTGTTTGGAGGTGATCAGCAGTTGTGTAGGACAGTGTTTGGAGGTGGTCAGTAGTCGTGTAGCACAGTGTTTGGAGGTGGCCAGCAGTCGTGTAGCACAGTGTTTGGAGGTGGTCAGTAGTCGTGTAGCACAGTGTTTGGAGGTGGCCAGCAGTCGTGTAGCACAGTGTTTGGAGGTGGTCAGCAGTCGTGTAGCACAGTGTTTGGAGGTGGTCAGCAGTCGTGTAGCACAGTGTTTGGAGGTGGTCAGCAGTTGTGTAGGACAGTGTTTGGAGGTGGCCAGCAGTCGTGTAGCGCAGCGTTTGGAGGTGGTCAGCAGTCGTGTAGCAGTGTTTGGAGGTGGTCAGCAGTCGTGTAGCAGTGTTTGGAGGTGGTCAGCAGTCATGTAGCACAGTGTTTGGAGGTGGCCAGCAGTCGTGTAGCACAGTGTTTGGAGGTGGTCAGCAGTCGTGTAGCACAGTGTTTGGAGGTGGTCAGCAGTCGTGTAGCGCAGCATTTGGAGGTGGTCAGCAGTCATGTAGCACAGTGTTTGGAGGTGGTCAGCAGTCGTGTAGCACAGTGTTTGGAGGTGGTCAGCAGTCATGTAGTGCAGTGTTTTTGAATAGAGTGGGGACAAGAATGACACAAGGATTGCTGATCTTAACTTCATCAAACAGCACAAAAGTAGCAAATGGCATGTATTTTTTCAAATATTTATCTGATCAGCTGTCAGCTGCCTAAAGCAGCTAATTCAGACCAACAACCTTCTGAAAGTAAATTTGCAAACTTTCCCACATATATCGCCATGAGCGAGAATCAAATCTGCACTGATTTGAGGTGAGAGACATTGAGATTTTGAGCGTGATGCTCTAATCACTAAATTTAAAACTACACATGCTATTGCAAAGCATGGTAACCCACATACAACACAGAAATGGAATATGAAATTCAAAGAAATCTAAAAAAGAAGCTTGAAATTTCATGTTTGTTTTTATCTGGGCTAGTAGATTTTTTCCTGGGCTTGTGAATCCACTAGCCCTACTGGGTAGTGCCTTTAAAAAGCTTTTGTGAAGACTGAATAGTGGCTGTTCCTACGAGATGTTTAACATAGACTGTGGCTGTTCCTTGAGATGTTTAACATAGACTGTGTCTGTTCCTTGAGATGTTTAACATTGATTGTGTCTGTTCCTTGAGATGTTTAACATTGACTGAGGCTGTTCCCTGAGATGTTTAACATTGATTGTGTCTGTTCCTTGAGATGTTTAACATTGACTGTGGCTGTTCCTTGAAATGTTTAACATTGACTGTGGCTGTTCCTTGAGATGTTTAACATTGATTGTGTCTGTTCCCTGAGATGTTTAACATTGACTGAGGCTGTTCCCTGAGATGTTTAACATAGACTGTGGCTGTTCCTTGAGATGTTTAACATTGATTGTGGCTGTTCCCTGAGATGTTTAACATAGATTGTGGCTGTTCCCTGAGATGTTTAACATAGACTGTGGCTGTTCCCTGAGATGTTTAACATAGACTGTGGCTGTTCCCTGAGATGTTTAACATAGACTGTGGCTGTTCCTTGAGATGTTTAACATAGACTGTGTCTGTTCCTTGAGATGTTTAACATTGATTGTGTCTGTTCCTTGAGATGTTTAACATAGACTGTGGCTGTTCCTTGAGATGTTTAACATAGATTGTGGCTGTTCCCTGAGATGTTTAACATAGACTGTGGCTGTTCCCTGAGATGTTTAACATAGACTGTGGCTGTTCCCTGAGATGTTTAACATAGACTGTGGCTGTTCCTTATTACGTTTAACATACTTATTGAAAGTGAAATTCACTGATCTTTCATATATGACTGTAAGAGTAAGGTCCCGTGTCACAGCAGGCATTGCCACGATATAGAACTCTTATTCCAATGGCTGTAAGCACCTAAGTAAGGGACAATATTAAAAGATTGATGTTGGATAAAAAAATCTAAATTCAAATATTTAGTGGGTGGGATGGGGTGGGGGATGGGGGTGGAGAGTTAAAAACAACACAATATTATGTTACATTTTAATGAACATTTAATTGTTTTAATGTAAACTTTCATTTGTGAATAAAGGTATAAAAGACATATAGAGTGTTGCTTATACTCATAAGTTTTTGATTCTTAATTGATTACTTTCAACATTTTTGTTTTGATGTCTTGATGAAAACTATGTGAATTTTGTTATTTGTCAGAATTGAACTTTTGACCTCGACCTTAAAGATGATGAAGTCTCAAAATGCATAAGACAACATACACAAGATACACTTTAGGAGATTAAAGTTTTACATGTAAATTATAGGTCAAATCTTTAAATATAGGCCAAGGTAACTCAGGTGAGCGATGTGGCCCATGGGTCTTTTGTTTATTTTTTTCCCTTTGATATTGAGATTGTGCACTCATATGTAAAAAAAAAAAAAAAAAAAAAAAAAAAAATTCTGAGAAATTAATGATATGCGGATTAAATATTGCATGCTAACAACAGAAAATATTCAGACAGTAGACGTTTGTCAGTTTGTAACAGAATTAGAAATCCTGGGAAGGATGCCAGCTATATCATACAGACACAACACAGGCAATAAATGAAATCCGTTTTAGTTAAGAACTTCAGAGAAATTTTCTGTTTTTAGTTTACGTTGGGTTTAAGTAGAATGGAGCGTATGTCAGATCCATGGTTTACTGTGAGCCAGACAGAACATAGACACCAAGTTTTTAGATTTTAACCGTAGTAATAGAGGTCATCCTGCTGACTCTGAATCTTTAACTCGTTACTGAGTGGTTTAACTCGTTACTGAGTGGTTTAACTCATTACTGAGTGGTTTAACTCATTACTGAGTGGTTTAACTCATTACTGAGTGGTTTAACTTGTTACTGAGTGGTTTAATTCATTACTGAGTGGTTTAACTCTTAACTCATTACTGAGTGGTTTAACTCGTTACTGAGTAGTTTAACTCATTACTGAGTGGTTTAACTCATTACTGAGTGGTTTAACTCGTTACTGAGTAGTTTAACTCATTACTGAGTGGTTTAACTCGTTACTGAGTAGTTTAACTCATTACTGAGTGGTTTAACTCGTTACTGAGTAGTTTAACTCATTACTGAGTGGTTTAACTCTTAACTCATTACTGAGTGGTTTAACTCATTACTGAGTGGTTTAACTCATTACTGAGTGGTTTAACTCGTTACTGAGTGGTTTAACTCATTACTGAGTGGTTTAACTCGTTACTGAGTAGTTTAACTCATTACTGAGTGGTTTAACTCATTACTGAGTGGTTTAACTCATTACTGAGTGGTTTAACTCGTTATTGAGTGGTTTAACTCGTTACTGAGTGGTTTAACTCCTTAGATCGATCAGTAGTTGATAAATACTTATCTTAAGGTCACACTAATGTCAGTGTAGGCAAACATTGATAAATACATATCTCAAGGAGATGTCTCCATATGGGTGAAAAATTCCTGAGTGGGACATTAAACAATATACAATCAATCAATCAATCATGTCTCAAGGTCACACTGATACTAAATAATGAAAAATACATATTTCAAGGTCACACTAATACCAGAATATTCAAATACAAAATAAAGAAAATTTGAATTTTATAAATAAAGTGAATATATATCTGTTTTTACATAATTTAAATATTCATTATATTGATGATATGGTACATGATTAATCAATACACATCTGATGTGACTAATGTTGAAGTAGCACTTGTGTCATTGACTCATTTAAACTTTTCAAAGACCTTGAGTCAAGAACTCATCTTCACAAAACAATGAGGCCCCCAAAGTCTGCTCAACAATCACAATATACATCATATAGTAATCACTGAACATTGGTAAGTAGATCCTGCATGGTTCATGGTATTGAATAAAGGCTGCAACCCCCCCCCCCCCCCCCCCCCCCCCCCTCCTTGACCTAAATTAAAACATTAGAAAAGAAAAGATTATATATAGTGTATTTACTATGATCTAAATTTAGAAATAATAATCTCCAGTGAGAATGTTAATATAAAGAAGTTCAGTTTTCCTGAGAAATCTTTCTCCTGTGGAGGAGAGATGTTATGACGAGTTACACATGCTAGATTTGTATTTTTGTAAGTTAGTACAATAAGGGAACTTTATGTCAAATACAGTGCAGATCAAAAACATTACAAGTAACTTGTGTTCAACAGTATTATCACACTTCCTGTCAAATACAGTGCAGACCAAAAAGATGACAAGTAACTGCATTCATACAGTGTTGCAGTGTGTGTATAGGGTTTCTCTAGATTCTATAGACATGAATCATTCTTGCCATAACACCTTCAATGTTGGAAGCAGATTGGGTTGGGATGCTTGAGAAAAAAATTAGGATGAGGAAGAAGATTTAGTTTGGATTCTTTGGTGGGGAAGAAGAATCTTTGTGGGAAAGAAGATTTAAGTGGATTTGTGGGTGGGGATGAAGATTTAGATGGGATTCTTACTGGGGAATAAGATTTAAGTGGGATTTGTTTTGGGGGAAGAGGAATTAAGTGGGATTCTTTGGTGGGGAAGAAGAGTGAGGTGGGATTCTTTGGTGAGGAAGAGTTAGGTGGGGATTATTGATGTAGAAGAAATTGAGGTGAGATTCTTGAGTGGGGATAATAATTTAGGTGAGATTCTTGGTGGGGACAAAGATTTAGGTGAGATTCATGGTGGGGATAAACATTTAGGTGAGATTCATAGTGGGAATAAGGATTTAAGTGAGATTCTTGAATGGGGATATAGATTTAAGTGGGATTCATGGTGGGGATAAACATTTAAGTGAGATTCTTGGATGTGGGTAAAGATTTAGATGAGATTCTTGAGTGGGGATGAAGATTTAGGTAAAATTCTTGGTTTGAGACAAAGATTTAGGTGAGATTCTTGGGTGGGGATAAAGATTTAGGTGAGATTTTTGGGTGGGATAAAGATTTAGGTGAGATTCTTAGTGGGGGTAAAGATTTAAGTGGGATTCTTAGTGGGGGTAAAGATTTAGGTGGGATTCATGGTGGGGATAAACATTTAAGTGAGATTCTTGGATGTGGGTAAAGATTTAGATGAGATTCTTGAGTGGGGATGAAGATTTAGGTAAAATTCTTGGTTTGAGACAAAGATTTAGGTGAGATTCTTGGGTGGGGATAAAGATTTAGGTGAGATTTTTGGGTGGGATAAAGATTTAGGTGAGATTCTTAGTAGGGGTAAAGATTTAAGTGGGATTCTTAGTGGGGGTAAAGATTTAGGTGGGATTCATGGTGGGGATAAACATTTAAGTGAGATTCTTGGATGTGGGTAAAGATTTAGATGAGATTCTTGAGTGGGGATGAAGATTTAGGTAAAATTCTTGGTTTGAGACAAAGATTTAGGTGAGATTCTTGGGTGGGGATAAAGATTTAGGTGAGATTTTTGGGTGGGATAAAGATTTAGGTGAGATTCTTAGTGGGGGTAAAGATTTAGGTGGGATTCATGGTGGGGATAAAGATTTAGGTGAGATTTTTGGGTGGGATAAAGATTTAGGAGAGATTCTTGAATGAGGAAGAAGAGTTAAGTGGATTCTGGATGTGGATAAAGATAGGTGGGATTGAGATGCCATTTGTGTAAAGAGAAATATTCAAACTCAATATAATTTTACTACATGTTGAAATATTGAATACAGAATAAGAAAATATTATCTAAACTTTTTAACACAAATATATTTTATTATTGAAAATAAAAGAGTGAATGCACACAGGTGTCATTGTTACCTGTGTAGGTGTCATTGTTACCTGTGTAGGTGTCATTGTTACCTGTGTAGGTGTCACTGTTACCTGTGTAGGTGTCATTGTTACCCATTGTTACCTGTGTAGGTGTCACTGTTACCTGTGTAGGTGTCATTGTTACCTGTGTAGGTGTCATTGTTTCCTGTGTTGACACTTTTTTGGTAAATTGGCGTGTGATGTGATTGGCATGTTTTTATTTGTAGGTGAAAGAAGCTCACAACGATAAAAGAATACATGTTGTTATTGGCAATGAAGCATGTGACCCTGACTCGGCAGTTTCAGCCTTGACCTATGGCTATTTCCTACACAAGGTACACATAATAATAAAATCTCAAAGGTAATATCATGATTGTAAAATCTCAATCGTAAAAAATATGGCTGTAAAATCTTAAAGGTAATATCATGGCTGTAAAGTCTCATAGGTAATGTGACTGTAAAGTCTTAAAGGTAAAATCATGCCTGTAAAGTCTCAAAAGGTCATATAACAGTAAAATTGCAAAGGTAAGATCATGACTGTAAGATCTCAAAGGTAAAATCTCAAAGGTAAGATCTCAAAGGTAAGATCTCAAAGGTAAATTCATGGCTCTAAAATCATAATAATATTATCATAGCTAAATTTTCATAGGTAATATCATAACTGTAAAATCATGGGAATGATCACATGGCAGGTAGAGGGCTTATATTGACTGACACTGCTGGCCAATCTCAACCAATCAATAAATATTATTAAATCAATACATTTAAATCATACATATTTCTAATCCATGCATTACTTTGTACTGTGTGATTGATACTGGTCTCTTTTAAGCCTGATACAGTGTTAAAATGATTTTTACTTCAATATAGATATCCCTCTGAGGACCCGGGTTAGAATAGGTTCTCAGTACCCCCCTTTGCTTGTCATAAGAAGTGACTAAATGGGGCGGTCCTTTGGATGAGACCACAAAAACTGAGGTCCAGTGTCACAGCAGGTGTGGCACGTGAAACATCCCTCCCTGCTTAAAGGCCATAAGCACTGAGCATAGGCCTAAATTTTGCAGTCTTTCACCAGCAATGGTGATGTCTCCCTATGAGTGAAAGATTCTCGAGTGGGACGTTAAACAATATATAATCAAGCAATCAATGTTGACAATAAAATAAATATAGAGAAATCTGTCTATTCTGACATGCTCAGTGAAACAATTTATTGTGTCAGATTAGGAAGGATGTCAGATTAGAGAGGATGTTTGATTATACAGAATGTCAGATAAAAAATGTGAATGACAATGAAAAAAATGAGTTCAAAGGAGAAAATGGGTTAGAGTTCCCACAGGCGGTTGTGGACAGGACTTCCGGTACCCCCCCTTCTTGTATTCTTTCAATGTTCAATTTGTTGGGTTTTTCAGGTGTATTTTTAATAAAACGTGTAACTTCAAAATGTTTATCTACAAGCACCTGTGGGAATTCATGGTGATACAGAATGCACAGGTATCAGATTACACAGGCATCAGACAGAATGTCAAGTTACACAGGTGTCAGTTTAGACAATTCTGACAGTAGTATTGTATTTAGACTGTGTTGCTCATACAGGATATGCAGATTAAACAGGACACTTATTTTTTATTTTTTTTTGCCTTTTTTCCTTACAGACCTCAACATCCAGCCAAACGTTATGTCTTCCTGTGCTCAATACTCAGAAATCTCAGTTTCATCTCAAAACAGATACAAAATTTCTCCTCAGTAAAACAGGAATAAATCCAGATTGTTTGACATTCAGGGATGACCTTGACCTTCATAATATCCATCAACAAGGCAGACTGTCCTTGACCCTGGTTGACCACAATGTGTTAGTTGGAGATGACAGTGTATTAGAGGACAGTGTTTCCATGGTGATTGATCATCGGCCATTAGAAAGAAAACCTAGTGACAGGTTTGTATAAGAATTCACCCCCCCCCCCCCCCCCCCCTCAGTTGTAAAATACTTGAAAGTGTGTATGAATATATGACCTCATGAATGACTGTTATTTGAAAAAAGATTTCTTTGTGATAAAGCTCATTAATGAAATGGAAATAAAATCATGTAAATAAAAATGGGTAATTATTTAGATCTATATGTAGGATGCTTGATTCAATTTAAGTGAAATTGTCCTTGCATTTGAGAAAGGACACATACAAAATGGAAGAAGCAAATGGAAATCTTGTGCATTAATATAATCTATTTCTCTCATAGTACATTATCTGTAACTGACAAAAAAGTGACACAGTCTCATATGACATTCCTCAACTTTGATACTAACAGTGAAAATGATATTGGCTGTAATTCTCAGGAGTCAAGGGAAGTAACACGTGCAAATATAACACAGTGCTTAACTCAGTGTGATCTGTGCTCAGTTTGTATCTAGCAATGTCATCTGTGCTCAGTTTGTATCTAGCAATGTGATCTGTGCTCAGTTTGTATCTAGCAATGTGCTCTGTGCTCAGTTTGTATCTAGCAATGTGATCTGTGTTCAGTTTGTCTCTGTAGCAGTGTGATCTGTGTTCAGTTTGTCTCTGTAGCAGTGTGATCTGTGTTCAGTTTGTCTCTGTAGCAGTGTGATCTGTGTTCAGTTTGTCTCTGTAGCAGTGTGATCTGTGTTCAGTTTGTCTCTGTAGCAATGTGCTATGTGTTCAGTTTGTCTCTGTAGCAGTGTGATCTGTGTTCAGTTTGTCTCTGTAGCAGTGTGATCTGTGTTCAGTTTGTCTCTGTAGCAGTGTGATCTGTGTTCAGTTTGTCTCTGTAGCAGTGTGATCTGTGTTCAGTTTGTCTCTGTAGCAATGTGCTATGTGTTCAGTTTGTCTCTGTAGCAGTGTGATCTGTGCTCAGTTTGTCTCTGTAGCAGTGTGATCTGTGTTCAGTTTGCTCAGTTTGTATCTAGCAATGTGATCTGTGTTCAGTTTGTCTCTGTAGCAGTGTGATCTGTGTTCAGTTTGTCTCTGTAGCAATGTGCTATGTGTTCAGTTTGTCTCTGTAGCAGTGTGATCTGTGTTCAGTTTGTCTCTGTAGCAGTGTGATCTGTGCTCAGTTTGTCTCTGTAGCAATGTGATCTGTGTTCAGTTTGTCTCTGTAGCAATGTGATCTGTGTTCAGTTTGTCTCTGTAGCAGTGTGATCTGTGTTCAGTTTGTGTCTGTAGCAATGTGCTATGTGTTCAGTTTGTCTCTGTAGCAGTGTGATCTGTGTTCAGTTTGTCTCTGTAGCAGTGTGATCTGTGTTCAGTTTGTCTCTGTAGCAGTGTGATCTGTGTTCAGTTTGTCTCTGTAGCAGTGTGATCTGTGTTCAGTTTGTGTCTGTAACAATGTGATCTGTGTTCAGTTTGTCTCTGTAGTAGTGTGATCTGTGTTCAGTTTGTCTCTGTAGCAGTGTGATCTGTGTTCAGTTTGTCTCTGTAGCAGTGTGATCTGTGTTCAGTTTGCTCAGTTTGTATCTAGCAATGTGATCTGTGTTCAGTTTGTCTCTGTAGCAGTGTGATCTGTGTTCAGTTTGTCTCTGTAGCAATGTGCTATGTGTTCAGTTTGTCTCTGTAGCAGTGTGATCTGTGTTCAGTTTGTCTCTGTAGCAGTGTGATCTGTGTTCAGTTTGTCTCTGTAGCAATGTGATCTGTGTTCAGTTTGTCTCTGTAGCAATGTGATCTGTGTTCAGTTTGTCTCTGTAGCAATGTGATCTGTGTTCAGTTTGTCTCTGTAGCAATGTGATCTGTGTTCAGTTTGTCTCTGTAGCAGTGTGATCTGTGCTCAGTTTGTCTCTGTAGCAATGTGATCTGTGTTCAGTTTGTCTCTATAGCAGTGTGATCTGAGTTCAGTTTGCCTTTGTAGCAGTGTGATCTGTGTTCAGTTTGTCTCTGTAGCAATGTGATCTGTGTTCAGTTTGTCTCTGTAGCAGTGTGATTTGTGTTCAGTTTGTCTCTGTAGCAGTGTGATCTGTGTTCAGTTTGTCTCTGTAGCAGTGTGATCTGTGTTCAGTTTGTCTCTGTAGCAGTGTGATCTGTGTTCAGTTTGTCTCTGTAGCAGTGTGATCTGTGTTCAGTTTGTCTCTGTAGCAGTGTGATCTGTGTTCAGTTTGTCTCTGTAGCAATGTGATCTGTGCTCAGTTGTGTCTATAGCAATGTGATCAGACGATATGGCCAAATATGGTAGGTAATAACTTGACAATTAATTGGTCTCTAATCATCAAACTTGGTCAGTTAATATATCTTTGAAAGAAGGTGTGTTACGACATAAAACAAGGTCACAGTGATTAAAATCAAGGTGATATGGCCATATATGGCAGAGCCTCTTTTTAGGCTCATGTAGATATGAATCCTAAAATCAACAAACCTTATCAATTTGTGCATCTGTATAGAAATGTAGTTGTAGCTTAAAATAAGGTCATTAAAACTCTTGAATTGGTAAGTATATACAAGAAAACAATGTTTTAAGGGAGGTAATCTCTACGTATGTTAGAGAGCAATGCAGGAATACTATTCATTACATCAATACATTCCCCCCCCCCCCCCCCCCCCCCCATAAAATATAGCTACCTAGCTATTAATTTGAATACATATTTTATTAATATGAATACATATTTTGTTTCCAACATTAATGATATAAATATATGCAGTTTTGTACAACAAAATTTGCAAAGATTCAACAAGCACATCACAGAACAGAGGAATTGTCTCATGGGAATGATAATATAAGTTTAATCTGTCCGTCCAGTTTAGCTTCCATAAGTCCCTTGGAAGTAAGTCTTGGTATTTCAGAGTTCAACTGGAGATCATTTTGATAATAGCTAATTACATGTGTCCAGTGAAAGATTAATTAATGAGTAGAATGTAATACTCACTCCTTGTCTTTGTACAACCCAGAATAAGTAATTCACAGCAAGTGGAAGAAATTAGATATATGTAATAAAATAAAAACATGTTTTGGAACATTTCTGCAGTGATAAGAACAATTGAAGAGAGATATTGACAAGTCAACTGCAATGTGCAACAGATACATTACAAAGAATAGCCTTGATTTGACCTCAGACATTGGTGCAATCAATCTTTGCACCAATTAAGGTTGACATAATTTCGCGTCATGCACTTTTATCTGTTTTTAATGAATTAACGTCTGACAGGTGTATCTTTATTACTGGCCACGCGAGAGCGCGGTCTGTTCTGATATCAGTGTTCAAAATGTATATGCATTTCTGCGGAATTAACGTTAAATGTATTTTTCATGATTTTTCTTAAAGTAATGTAATATAACTGCTTAATCGGGGACTGTTTGATTTGATATTAGTATTTGATTTGCATAATCTCTGGACTGGATTGATATTAGTGTTTGATTTGCATAATCTCTGGACTGGATTGATATTAGTGTTTGATTTGCATAATCTCTGGACTGGATTGATATTAGTGTTTAATTTGCATAATCTCTGGACTGGATTGATATTAGTGTTTAATTTGCATAATCTCTGGACTGGATTGATATTAGTGTTTGATTTGCATAATCTCTAGATATATATCAAGTGTATTTAGAATTAACTTTAAAATGCAGTAAACATTATTGTCAATTTGTATGGCATTGTACATAAAATACAAAAAAGGTGTGCAGTGTTTTGTGGATTGAAGATCATTTTTGCGGATTTCACACAACTAGTAATATATCCAAGTGGTCTTGAGGTGATAAAGGGGACTTGAGTCAAGACAAGTGCATTTTAAAGTCGTTATCCTTCTCTGTGAAGTTGTTTCTACTGCGGAATTTTGCTTACTATAGCAATTAGAATATCTTGATTAAAATATGACTTCACAATTAATTCTTCCTGAAGGGATGTCCAAATAAAATGCATATTGCCAATCTAAAATAACAGTAATAAAATGGAATATAATTCTTTCATATCTTCTGCGGCCTGATACTTTTGATGCCTGCAATATTGTTTGATTTGTTTTATATGAAATATGTAGTAAGAATTGTTACAGCAGAGTTCAGATTTAGGGTCATGATCTACAAAATGAAGGTCAATACTATGTAGAAATTTACACAGGTCAAGGTCATGGCAGTGGTCAAGGTTGTGTGAGGAAGGTCAAAATCAGTACATGTACTGATGGTGTCTTACAATCCACAACCACTTGCGGTAGCTCAGTGGTTAGAGCATTCGCTTCATAACCAGAAGGTCATGAGTTTGATCCCCGCTCGTGCCATGGCTGCGTGAAACCTAAGATGTGAAAATAGGTAGTATTGCTCCTTCGCCAAATGCTTAGCATTTTGAAGTGAGAATCATGGGTCTTTTAGACATGACTTTAAAAACAGAGGTTGGCACGTTAAAGAACCCTCACTGCTACGGCCCTGAGCACTAAGCATAGGTCTAAATTTGTGGTACTTCACTTACAACTGGTGACATCTCAATACGATTGAAAAATTCTTGATGGGACGTAAAACAAACAAACAAACAAAGTCACAATCCACACAAGATTCTGTGAGTGAATGTTTTATTGATCATTCACAGTTTACTGCTGCCTGAGATTTTAGCCATCAGAAAATGATTTTAAATGTTATCATAATATTGATAAGTTTAGGTTTATTTAATCCATACAGCCTCCATGTTAAACGAGAAGGAGAACGTTGTTCCCTTTGTGTATATATATGGAGGTCATTTATATCGAACTATCTATAGAAGTTATAACAAAAGACAATTAAGATGATAGAAATTATAACAATAGATATTATATTGATTGATTATATATTGTTTAACGTCCCGCTCGAGAATCTTTCATTCATATGGAGACTTCACTTCACCATTGCCGGCGAAGGGCTGCAAAATGTAGGCCTATGCTCAGTGCTTATGACATTTGAGCAGGGAGGGATCTTTATCGTGCCACACCTGCTGTGACACGGGGCCTCAGTTTTGTGGTATCATCCGAAGGGCTGACCCTTTTAGTTGCCTTTTACTACAAGCAAGTGATACTGAGGATCTATTCTAACCCAGATCCCCAATAGATGTTATAACAATAGATATTGTAAAAGGAGAAATTTTAACAATAGAAATTTTAACAGCAATCATAACAAAACAATAATGATTGATAAATAACAAACAATTAAAACAATATGTCCCAAAATCAGAAATATCATTACTAAGAAATTACATTTTGACTATTGATAATTTGAAAAGATATAAGAAATAATGTTAAATTGAAATTTGAAAAGATGTAAGAAATAATGTTAAATTGAATTTAAGAATTTTAAAACTTGCTTTTTTCTTTCTTTTCTGTGTTTTCCCCCTGAAGACTATAGTACATCCTAATGAAGTAACTATATAATTACTAAGGCATTATAAGCTAATCTTTATCTCTTTCTTTCTCTCTCTCTGCCTTATGAATAATTACAAGCTAATATTTCTCTCTCTCTCTCTCTCTGCCTTATGAATAATTACAAGCTAATATTTCTCTCTCTCTCTCTCTCTCTCTCTGCCTTATGAATAATTACAAGCTAATATTTCTCTCTCTCTCTCTCTCTCTCTCTCTCTCTCTCTCTGCCTTATAAATAATTACAAGCTAATATTTCTCTCTCTCTCTCTCTTTCTTTCTCTCTCTCTGCCTTATGAATAATTACAAGCTAATATTTCTCTCTCTCTCTCTCTCTCTCTCTCTCCTCCTCTCTCTCTCTGCCTTATGAATAATTACAAGCTAATATTTCTCTCTCTCTCTCTCTCTCTCTCTCTCTCTCTGCCTTATGAATAATTACAAGCTAATATTTCTCTCTCTCTCTCTCTCTCTCTGCCTTATAAATAATTACAAGCTAATCTCTCTCTCTCTCTCTCTCTCTCTCTCTGCCTTATAAATAATTACAAGCTCATATCTCTCTCTCTCTCTCTCTCTCTCTCTCTCTGCCTTATAAATAATTACAAGCTAATCTTTCTCTGTTTCTCTCTCTGTCTTGTATGGATTTATGGAAGGAAAACATACCAAATCAATTTCTCCAACTCTCAGTTGAGTCTACCAGTTAGAAAAATGTGTTTAATTAACTAAGTAGAGGGGATTTCATGAGAAGTAGACATTGGTTTCATTCAAGGTTAGTTTTGTATCACAAGGCAGGTCTCTTGTCTTGGAGATGGAAATTTCTTGTTGATGGAAAATATGCTCTGTTGCCATGGAAACCTTAACAGAAACAGGAGGACTGGGTTTGTGAGAAAATGAGTAGTGGACTTCATTTTATTTCACACCATTAACCTGAGCCTGACAAGCAGATGCTGTGATAGACCCTGGGCAGAGCTGTCTGCGATATGTAGAATATAACAATGTCGTCCGTCTGTGATGTAAGAATATTGACCAGCAGAATTGCCCAGGTTTTGCTCCACGTTCTGACATTAAATAAAATCAGATTCAGTTCTTTAAGAGATAGCTTGAAAATTATTTTTAAAGTGTAATTAATATGATTAAATTATGATGACCCCCCCCCCCCCCCAAAAAAAGAAAAAATTAACAGAAAAATCTTAATCAATACACATTTCTTTCTTTTATTTTTTATTTATTTATTTTATTTATTATGTTGTTTTTTTTTGGATGCAGTAAGAATTATTGTATTGATTGATTGATTGGGGTTTTACACCAAATTGACAATATTTCAGCCATTTTACAGAATTATTGTATTGTCATCAATAAGACAGAAATAATCAAATACAATGTGTACGCCTAATTTATCAGCGATTTCCCTGAATGCTTAGCAAGTGGGGCCTCCATGGCCGAGTGGTTAAAGCATTGTGTCAAAATCACAAGTCCTCTCACCTCTAGTCGGCGCAAGTTCGAATCTCGCTCGTGCCAATATATTTCAGAAAGTTTGCCAGTTTACTTTAGGTAAGTCGGTGGTCTCTTCCCGGATACATTGTATCTGGGTTCTCTCCTCCACCTACAAAAACTGGACACCACCAGATAACTGAAAAATTGTTGAGTGTGGCGGCAAACAACAAACAATCAACAACAAACATAAAAATGACAATGTATATTGTTCAACAGCATTTGTTGTTATGGTGAACAAAGACACTTCTTGATAATAGAGTGAAGTTTTCACTCTCTCATGGACAAAAATTATGCCTAACTCATTGCAAATTGTAAGAAAATTATTTTCAGTGCTTCATGAAAAGTATGCTAGCTTGAAATGTCACTTGACAGTTTACATCCTCATGGATTTTCAAGAACTATATTTTTCAAAAACCATGGACCAGTAAATTTTGGAATCCATGTACTCTCAATGTACTACTAAATTACAGCGACTGGGTATTTGACAAGGTTTACGAGTTTCCTAACAGCTGGTGAGTGTCAGGCTGTGAAGATTACACAGGACATTTTTTGTACTGTAAAGATAGTACAGGATTTGTTTTTTTATTGTAGAGTGGAAATCGTACAGGATTTGGTGGGGTCCTGCAGCACACTGGTTGCCAGGATACTGCTGGACTGCCCAGAATTCACACTCTGTCCACTGACGGCCACTTTGTTGTTAGGTAAGAACACATACTACAGAGTTAGTTAACGACACCATAGTAACAGAAATCACCAGCAAATTTTGATTTGTCCAGTAAAACTAGGAACTCTGGGAGCCCTTTACAACAGAGTGTAAGAATAATAATTAATTGACTTTGTCATAATTTGTTTTGTAAAATGAGCGTCTGAGCTGACAAACTGTTCATTAGATAGTGGGACATGAAAATAAGAATAGAAGGTCATTATAATCTGTGTTGTTTAAAACTGATAAAAATAACTTGCTATTTTTATTTTGAAAGGTTTTATTTTATTTAAGACCATCAAAAACTTTACCATAAATCGTAACCCCACTTGTTATATGTGAAATCCTTACTCAGGTGTTCAGTCTCTAGGGTGGGGCCAATATGGCCATATAGTAAAGAGATATTAATCTTAGAAAATTTTCTTTTCTACTCTCATACATGTCATTGTGTTTGTAAATGAGATGTTGCATGTGAAATGTGATTGTATGTGAGATGTGTTTGTGAGATGTTGTATGTGAGATGTTATTATGGTTGTATGTGAGATGTGGTTGTATGTGAGATATGGTTGTGAGATGTTGTATGTGTGATGTTATTATGGTTGTATGTGAGATGTGGTTGTATGTGAGATATGGTTGTGAGATGTTGTATGTGTGATGTTATTATGGTTGTATGTGAGATGTGGTTGTATGTGAGATGTTGTATGTGAGATGTTATTATGGTTGTATGTGAGTTGTGGTTGTATGTGAGGTATGGTTGTGAGATGTTGTATGTGACATGTGGTTGTGAAATGTTGTATGTGAGATGTTATTATGGTTGTATATGTGAGATGTGGTTGTATGTGAGATGTGGCTGTGAGATGTATGTGAAATGTTATTATGGTTGTATGTGGGTTGTGGTTGTATGTGAGATGTGGATGTGAGATGGTATGGTTGTATGTGAAATGTTATTACAGTTTATGTGAGATGTTAATGTGGTAGCCCATATGGATTTCCTCTGAATACTCTAGTTTCCTCTGGGTACTCCAGTTTCTGCATGGTACTCCGGTGTCCTCTGGGTACTCCAGTTTCTGCATGGTACTCCGGTGTCCTCTGGGTACTCCAGTTTCTGCTTGGTACTCTGGTATCCTCTGGGTACTCCAGTTTCTGCTTGGTACTCCGGTGTCCTCTGGGTACTCCAGTTTCTGCTTGGTACTCCGATGTCCTCTGGGTACTCCAGTTTCTGCTTGGTACTCTGGTGTCCTCTGGGTACTCCAGTTTCTGCTTGGTACTCCGGTGTCCTCTGGGTACTCCAGTTTCTGCTTGGTACTCCGGTGTCCTCTGGGTACTCCAGTTTCTGCTTGGTACTCCGGTGTCCTCTGGGTACTCTGCCTCACTCCCTCATCAATGATATGTTCACATCTATAACTGACATGAAGCACTAGTTGTTAATGATGGTAAAATAATTGAAGTTTAAAATTTAAAAGATTGTTTATGTTTTTGTTTTTGTTGTTTTTGCAGGTACGATACTAGTAGACACGGTGAATATGAGTCCAGAGGCAGGAAAGACAACTCTGCATGACCAGGAGATATTACGCAGACTAACACAGATTGTACCGGAGGTAGATAAGGACAAATTGTATACAGACATTCAGGAGGCAAAAAATGACATCTCAGGTAGTGAAGGGGTGGATCTAAATATTTATAGAGAAAATTATTAATGCAGCAATGTTTTCTGTATTGGAAAAAAGTGTTCTGTTGTGGATGAAAATGAAACTTCTTCTGAGCTAATTATAGAATGGTGAATAGTGGTTAATTGTAGTAGATTATTTTGTTGTATATTTTTATCTGTGTGTGCACAATGCTAGCTTTCACTTACACTTGTATTTTGCATCATAATTTTGTTGACAAAGCATTCAACTTTTTACTCTGCGTGTGTCTACAGAATCAACCATGACATTATTGAAATTTACATGTTCTCCCTGCTAGATGATAGTTAGATGATGATAGTAAATGATAGTCAGATGATGATAGTAGATGATAATCGGATGATAGTAGATCTTTGTCAGTTAATATTAAGATGTTAGTCAGAGGATAGCCAGATGATCATCAGATGATAGTAGATGATCATCAGATGATAGTAGATGATCATCAGATGATAGTAGATGATCATCAGATGATAGTAGATGATAGTCAGATGATAGTAGATGATCATCAGATGATAGTAGATGATCATCAGATGATAGTAGATGATCATCAGATGATAGTAGATGATCATCAGATGATAGTAGATGATAGTCAGATGATAGTAGATGATCATCAGATGATAGTAGATGATCATCAGATGATAGTAGATGATCATCAGATGATAGTAGATGATAGTCAGATGATAGTAATATAATAATGCTGCATTTTACATGCACTATGCCAAAATAGTGGTCAGGGTTTTGATGCATGGTCCATGAGCTGAAGGCAAAATTTAACATTATTATTATTATTATTATTATTATGCTGACTGTCTATTCATTTTTAAAAAGATCAGTATTTATGTTTCATTGGAGCAAAAGACAATACCTATGAATGGAAGTTGCCATTGTTGAACGATGCAGTATTTTAGATGCGGTATTTTAAATGCGGTTTTAAATCTAATTAATTGTTATTCTGTTGGAGCATAATCACTTCAATTGGACGGCTGTATTAAACTAATTTTTCAGTTCATTGTATAGTTTTCTCTATAACTGTTATATTTGTTAATGGTAAATTTGAGTTCATATGGAGGATTTATCACAGATTGAGCTGCTTTGGTGTAGTGGTATGGTTCCTCTAATGGTCTTATTATTTTTCTGATCAATCGAATTGATCAATTAGAACAATTTTAAGGAAAAAGTAAAGTTATAAATAGAGCAGATCTATAAATAACTGTGCACTATATAGAAATAGCAGGGTATTGAATATATAGGGACAAGCTAACAGGAAACATAATAATGGATGATAGTCAGATGATAGTAGATAATAGTCAGGTGATAGTCAGATGATAGTCAGTTGATAGTCAGATGATAGTAGATAATAGTCATATTATAGTAGATAATAGTCAAATGATAGTAGATAATAGTCAGATGATAGTAGATAATAGTCAAATGATAGTAGATAATAGTCAGATGATAGTAGATGATAGTCAGATGATAGTAGATAATAGTCAAGTGATAGTCAGATGATAGTCAGATGATAGTCAGTTGATAGTCAGATGATAGTAGATAATAGTCATATTATAGTAGATAATAGTCAAATGATAGTAGATAATAGTCAGATGATAGTAGATAATAGTCAAATGATAGTAGATAATAGTCAGATGATAGTAGATGATAGTCAGATGATAGTAGATAATAGTCATATTATAGTAGATAATAGTCAAATGATAGCAGATAATAGTCAGATGATAGTAGATAATAGTCAAATGATAGTAGATAATAGTCAGATGATAGTAGATAATAGTCATATTATAGTAGATAATAGTCAAATGATAGTAGATAATAGTCAGATGATAGTAGATAATAGTCAAATGATAGTAGATAATAGTCAGATGATAGTAGATAATAGTCAGATGATAGTAGATGATAGTCAGATGATAGTAGATAATAGTCATATTATAGTAGATAATAGTCAAATGATAGTAGATAATAGTCAGATGATAGTAGATAATAGTCAAATGATAGTAGATAATAGTCAGATGATAGTAGATGATAGTCAGATGATAGTAGATAATAGTCAGATGATAATAGATAATAGTCAGATGATAGTCAGTTGATAGTAGATAATAGTCAAATGATAGTAGATAATAGTCAAATGATATTAGAAGATGTGGGTTTCGATTATTTCAAGCTTGCCTATCATAGAAACTTGTAACAATTTGCATAGACATAAGTAACACCAAATTGGTTGAGTGGGAGAAAGTGGCTTTTTGCAGTTCCCATACATGGTGCCACCTCCGCAAGCCAAGGGTTTTCAGTCCACTGAACAAACCCATGGCATATTATGCCACAAAAACTGTGGCCAAGTTTTCATTGGTTCCAAGGTTTGACCTTGGAAGCAATCAAACGATGGCTTTCATTCAAAAGAAACATGAGAGTCAACAAGCCAAGCATGTGTGATATTTAGGAACAAGTTTAGGGATCATCTCTATGATGGAACTGTGTTGGTTGTGTGGGGGTCAACTATTTTTTTTCAACTTTATTTAAAGTTTTCAAACAACTGTCAAAAGTTCTGAATTACAGCCCGTGTCAAAGTGACAATCTGTCCCAGTATATTTATTATGCAAACTTCAACAAGCTAAACAGGCTGAGAAAAAAAAATTGACTATGAGTTCAGCTGAAAAGTCAACCATACTGCAAGGCTTTCATCATAAACATACTTTATAGTATGAATATGCGAGGTGCAAAATGAACTGAAATTTACCACACCGATGTTTCCTGTTCTGTTGCTAGCCATATTCTCGTCCCTGTTTTATATTATCAATAGTGCATAATTGGTCTGCCATTAATTTTACTTCAAAGACTCTTTACTTGATTTTGTCACTTGTTTACATTCATAATGAAAAGTATTGTGAAAGCCATTACCCGATTGTCTAGATTATAAAGTTCAAGTTCAGAACATTCGCTTGGTGTCACCACTGCGGGTCACAGTCTTCATGACGTAATCATCCAAGCATTTGAGGGGAGCAAAGTGGACCAAAAGTCCTCGTCTTGCGAAGATGACTTGCTGCCTGATACATTGAACCGCTCCATGTAGTGAAATCGTCATTATTCATCCAGACATTCCTCAGCAACTAGCTAAAATAATTTTATAATTTATTTACAGCTCTGACCACAAAGGAAGTCCTTGAAAAAGATCTCAAGTGTGTTGTCCATGGTGATCGGTTAGTGGTTATGTCGTCGATACCTGTGTCGTTAGAGGTGGGTATACTGAGGATTCTGAATATGATATTGGTTACGAGATAGTAATATTCCCGAAATATTGATATTGGTATTGACAACTAGACGACACTTGTTGAATTATCATAGTTGTATGTCTTCGATTTGATACACAGATTTTAAGAAATAAATTTCAGTTTTGAGGGCATACACTGCAGTGTTTGACACTCGTGTACTTTAGGAAGCGCGTTAATCGTGCAGGTGTATACGAACTGATTTTCACTGCAGATTGATATTCAATGTAGGTCAAAATCTTGAAATAATAATTGCAGCTGACATATTATGTTGTATAATTTTTGAATATAAAAAATTCCAACAAATTCAAACATAAGTAAACAGGTCTGCTTGTTCTGATGAGAGAAATAATCTTGAGATGAAGTGAAGCGAAAACGCTTATTCTGTTACAGTGTAATGATCATTCCCACTGGAATTTGGAATTTCGACAGCGAGAAGATTTTAATTTTTGATAATTAGTTTTATGGTATGCATATATCAAGAAATACTAACACAGCATCCCCCCCCCCCCCACCCCCACCCCACCCCACCCCACCATCCTCAAGAACAGGAGGACAAAAATTTAAAGAATGATAACTCGTAGACTTCGTGAATGCAGGTGACTCTTGGTAACTCGGAAGTTCAAGGGACTGTGATAAAACTCTGAGAGATTAAGAGTTCGAGTGATTGAAAGTTGACAAAAATCCGGAAATTAAGGTCCGACATTATGGAGAAAGCTAACAGACACTCTGCAGGCTGCATTATTGCTACACATGAAGACGGCTCGGCAGAGTTCTGTTAGACCTAAAACATAGACCAAGTGTCAATGAACAACAACTGGCTCTTTTTAAATCAGGGATTTCTGTTTTCAGGTATTTTTATGTCGTCTTGATGTGTTGGAGGCCATGGATTCAGTGATGCATGACCGAAAAGGACAGAGTGTAATTGTCATGATGATGCATGTGAATACAGGGGCCCCCTGCAGGGAAATTCTAATTTTCTCCCAAAATGAAGCTGAAACAAAGAAGGTAATTGAATCAAATCTGGGGTACATATTTTAATTTTGATTCTGTTTTAAGCAGGGGAGTTGCCTGTTTCTTGAATTGATACTTGCACAGATTTTTTAAACCCCATTTTAGCATCAAATGAGTGGCTCCATGTCTCACACCTTTCATAATCGAAGAAGATTCATGCACATATGATGTCAATTTTGGTTTGAATTATGACTGGAATTCATCCTTTGAGCATATCAATAAAATCATTACTAGTATATTTATTTAAATACTTTCTGTATTATTGCAGCTGGCAGAATTCTTAAAGACAAACCAAGAGGTTGAACTTTCCCTGAGACCTTTCACCTGTGACCTTAAATCATCATTAGCATATTGCCAAGGAAATGTCAAAGCATCAAGAAAGAAAGTCTTACCATTGGTCAAATCTTATCTGCAAGCAATAAACATACCTCAAGATGACCTGCTGTTGAACTTTGACCCTCTGGGGTCAGCTGTGAACTCTGACACTCTGTTAGACTTTTCATATGATTCTGCGCCAAGAAACAGCACTGTAGGAAGCACCAATCCAATGTTTTTGCTTGACCCAGCAGCAAATTCTAACAACAGTTCTACCTCACAGGATCTCTTGGGTTTATTCAATAGCTCTGCTTCCCAGAATAATCCCCAAATCAGCATCACTCTACCTAAATCCCCGGAAGGTCTGTCCGCCAGTTCAGGAATTCCCGATTTATTAGGAGATTTCACGGAGGCAGATGTGATGGAATCTCCGTTACGCACTCCAGAGTTAATGCACAGTCTTTCGGAGGCTTCTTCTGACCCAGGTTCTGCCTTAAACTCCCACCCAGGGTCAGGATATCCTAGTCACATCGTAACACCCCCAGAAACGGCCACACCTCCCAATAGTCTGATCTCCTCAGGGTTTCATACCAACAACGAATTTACACTACCCAGCATGAACAATGCCGAAATCATTGAAAAAATTCAGCAGAAAAAAAGTCAGATGATGCCTCATGGATCCAAGAAATCTAAAGGAGATTTCTCGGAAAATTATCCATTTACTCCTAATAACAGTGTGGCAGATATTCAGTTTGATGCCTTGGCAAGGGAACATAATCTACGCACTTTGAATAATTCTCAGATGGTGCAGCAAGTGGAGCATAAGAGGAAATCATTAGGTGGAGAAGTGGAGCTAATACCCACGTCAGATATAGATGCAGAGAATGTTCCATTCACGCCACAAAACAGTTTTGTGTCGGAACAGTTTGGTGAGTTTTACAGTCGGGAATGTGATCTACCAAGTCTTAACAATGTGGAAATGTTGCAACGAATTCAAGAGAAAAGGGCAAGCATAGGTGGAACCAGTTTAGAGGAGAATCAGCAGAAAGAGGATTGTGTGCCTTTTACTCCCCAAAACAGTTTCATTGAAAGCAGTTTGGACTCAATTGCGAAGGAGCACATTTTGCCAAGCATGAACAATGCAGAGGTGGTACGGCAAGTTCAACAGAAACGCTCCTCACTGAGTAGCAGGCTCATAGATACAGAACTGGTCGGGTCCCTTACGGATGAAGAAAGAGGTGTGTCCCTTACTGGTGCCGAAGAACTTGGACAGAGTTTTTCCCCTTTCACTCCTCAGAACAGCTTTGTGGAATCCAGCATGGCAAAGTATGACAAACAAGGCCTGGATTTTAACTCCCTCCATACCCGACTTCTTGACATTAGCCAGGACAAACCTGCAACAGCTCAAACACTGGTACCAAATTTATCAGACCCCACAACAATCATACCAGAAAATGTTGTTGCGAAGAAAATAGCTGAAGGCATGATGATGGACTCTGAGCATGCTTCTGAAAGTCAGCTGCTAGACTTGGATTTTAATGATGACGATGGCGACAGCACTGCAGAGAATCATGGGAAGTCCTGTGGAACTATGGGAAAAGATGGTACCCCAGGAGCTGAAAAGGAGGAAAGTCAGTCCAGTGAGACTGGGCCAATGAAGGGGGATTCTCCTCTGCAGGATGTGGCCTTCTCCCTGGCAGGAGAGCTTATTGACCACGTGTTGGATAATTTTGAGTCAGAGGAAGTTTTAGCAAATGACTTGTTAGTTGGTTCCCACTTGTTAGCTGGTTCCCGTGCTGCTGCTGATGGATTGGATGTTCTTGAACCTACACCAGAGGAGCCAAATGTACCAAGTGTGACCATCATTGATGTGGATCCAGGTAAGAATTCACAATGTGGGCTGTTCTGTCATTGGTCTGGACATAGGTAAGAATTCACAATGTGAGTTGTAGGAAGAATCTAAGATATTCATTTAATTTTGTTGAAAGAATGAGGCCAAAATAAAATATATGTGTGTTTCCAGTTTCCCAATCCTACCTATATTTGTGCTGCTGACCTTAAATATTTATTGATGAAATATATAAATAAAATGAAAATTTGGAAGGTTTCAAACAGGAAATTTGTTTTGTTTTTTGTGTTTGAGATTCTCTGATTTACATTTTGACCACTATGGACCTTCAATATGTTTGAAAAGTATTTGTAATGTATAAAGACTGTATTCAAAGAATATCAAAAACTAAGATTTGAAATAAAGTGTTTTAATAAAATAAAATGTTTTACCTACCTACCCTAAATAATTTTTTGGGGAGTGAAATAGGAAACACACAGTCAAATATTTTATTTTGGTCTTAGCAAAAAAATTATATTTCTTGATTAACTTAATTTAATACATGCCCCCCCCCCCCCCCCTTCAAAAAATAAAAAACAAATCCCATAACAAATGTTATATATATATATATATATATATATATATATATATGAGTACATGAGTATTGAAATTGTCACAATATTACATATAGACCATTTTTTAATGCATTCAGGTTTGTTTTACCATTTTCTTGGTTTTAAAGTAAAACAACAAATTTATTCAGAGTCATCATTGAGGAAGGCAGCTAGCAACAATCAACTGATCACCTTGGAAACGGAATACCTGTCCCGAGTCGATCCATTCCATGGAAACTATGACTTGGTTACCAATCAAGGGGATCGAGAAGTCGTGGAAAGCTCAAGTTTCCGCAGAATTAGTGGGGAATCCCCAAAAACTGTACGTGAGGAAATTCTGAAGGCAGTCTGCCTCGAATCTTCATCAGACAAGGCACCTTCAGCAGGCAAGGTTGGAAGTGCGGAGGAGTGGAATGAAGGAAGGATGAATACAGATAGAAAGATGGAAGAAGGAAAAGTGAAAGGAGTGACTGAGGAAGAAGATGACATTAAGATCGAAAAGGAAGATTCTGGTAAGTTTTATTTCATTAATTAAACCATGATTTGAATGTGTGATGTGAGCGCTGGGGTCTTCTGTGAGCAAAGACTCCTCAGATCTTGTGTGATGTGAGCGCTGGGGTCTTCTGTGAGCAAAGACTCCTCAGATCTTGTGTGATGTGAGCGCTGGGGTCTTCTGTGAGCAAAGACTCCTCAGATCTTGCTGTAATGTGCCTTACTGGTTGATATTTATTAATACATAGTTTGTGGTACTTCACCTACAGCTGGTGATATCTCAGTAAAAAATTCTCAAAGGGACATAAAACAAAAAAAAACAAAACAAAAAAAAAACATCTCATGGAAGTCAAATGGTGATAACATGAGTGGACCATTAATTAAAACAGCAATATAAAATTGTGAATGATATTATTTTGTCCTTATTTTTATGTTTTATATTATTTCTTTCTAAATAATGCAATGATAAATTTCTGTACAATACTCCCATATATGGGTAGAATTATACAGTTACAAATAAGCTGTTACTTTCATCTTTATACAGTTACAAATAAGCTGTTACTTTCATCTTTATACAGTTACAAAATAAGCTGTTACTTTCATCTTTATACAGTTACAAAATAAGCTGTTACTTTCATCTTTATACAGTTACAAATAAGCTGTTACCTTCATGTTTATACAGTTACAAATAAGCTGTTACCTTCATCTTTATACAGTTACAAATAAATGTTACTTTCATCTTTATACAGTTACAAATAAGCTGTTACCTTCATCTTTTCTTTATTCAGAGAATATGGAGCAACACCTCCCTTCTCCCCTGCTACAGGTAGCACAGAATCTGACGGAGGTCGTCATCAAAAATGCAGTCGAAGCGATCCAGTCAGGTATAGCAATATTCACAAGATTTCCAATACCTACTATCCGGATAAATTATTAGAGCTCTTGACTCCAATAGATACTACCCAGATAAATTATTAGAGCTCTTGACTCCAATACCCACTACCCGGATAAATTATTAGAGCTCTTGACTCCAATACCTACTACCCGGATAAATTATTAGAGCTCTTGACTCCAATACCCACTACCCGGATAAATTATTAGAGCTCTTGACTCCAATAGATACTACCCAGATAAATTATTAGAGCTCTTGACTCCAATACCCACTACCCGGATAAATTATTAGAGCTCTTGACTCCAATACCTACTACCCGGATAAATTATTAGAGCTCGACTCCAATACCTACTACCCGGATAAATTATTAGAGCTCTTGACTTCAATAGATACTACCCGGATAAATTATTAGAGCTCTTGACTCCAATACCTACTACCCGGATAAATTATTAGAGCTCTTGACTCCAATACCTACTACCCGGATAAATTATTAGAGCTCTTGACTCCAATACCCACTACCCGGATAAATTATTAGAGCTCTTGACTCCAATACCTACTACCCGGATAAATTATTAGAGCTCTTGACTCCAATACCTACTACCCGGATAAATTATTAGAGCTCTTGACTCCAATACCTACTACCCAGATAAATTATTAGAGCTCTTGACTCCAATACCTACTACCCGGATAAATTATTAGAGCTCTTGACTCCAATACCTACTACCCGGATAAATTATTAGAGCTCTTGACTCCAATACCTACTACCCGGATAAATTATTAGAGCTCTTGACTCCAATACCTACTACCCGGATAAATTATTAGAGCTCTTGACTCCAATACCCACTACCCGGATAAATTATTAGAGCTCTTAACTCCAATACCTACTACCCGGATAAATTATTAGAGCTCTTGACTCCAATACCCACTACCCGGATAAATTATTAGAGCTCTTGACTCCAATAGATACTACCCAGATAAATTATTAGAGCTCTTGACTGCAATAGATACTACCCGGATAAATTATTAGAGCTCTTGACTCCAATACCTACTACCCGGATAAATTATTAGAGCTCTTGACTCCAATACCTACTACCCGGATAAATTATTAGAGCTCTTGACTTCAATAGATACTACCCGGATAAATTATTAGAGCTCTTGACTCCAATACCTACTACCCGGATAAATTATTAGAGCTCTTGACTCCAATACCTACTACCCGGATAAATTATTAGAGCTCTTGACTCCAATACCTACTACCCGGATAAATTATTAGAGCTCTTGACTCCAATACCTACTACCCGGATAAATTATTAGAGCTCTTGACTCCAATACCTACTACCCGGATAAATTATTAGAGCTCTTGACTCCAATAGATACTACCCAGATAAATTATTAGAGCTCTTGACTCCAATAGATACTACCCGGATAAATTATTAGAGCTCTTGACTCCAATACCCACTACCCGGATAAATTATTAGAGCTCTTGACTCCAATACCTACTACCCGGATAAATTATTAGAGCTCTTGACTCCAATACCTACTACCCGGATAAATTATTAGAGCTCTTGACTTCAATAGATACTACCCGGATAAATTATTAGAGCTCTTGACTTCAATAGATACTACCCGGATAAATTATTAGAGCTCTTGACTCCAATACCTACTACCCGGATAAATTATTAGAGCTCTTGACTCCAATACCTACTACCCGGATAAATTATTAGAGCTCTTGACTCCAATACCTACTACCCGGATAAATTATTAGAGCTCTTGACTCCAATACCTACTACCCGGATAAATTATTAGAGCTCTTGACTCCAATACCTACTACCCGGATAAATTATTAGAGCTCTTGACTCCAATACCTACTACCCGGATAAATTATTAGAGCTCTTGACTCCAATACCTACTACCCGGATAAATTATTAGAGCTCTTGACTCCAATACCTACTACCCGGATAAATTATTAGAGCTCTTGACTTCAATACCTACTACCCGGATAAATTATTAGAGCTCTTGACTCCAATACCTACTACCCGGATAAATTATTAGAGCTCTTGACTCCAATACCTACTACCTGGATAAATTATTAGAGCTCTTGACTCCAATACCTACTACCCGGATAAATTATTAGAGCTCTTGACTCCAATACCTACTACCCGGATAAATTATTAGAGCTCTTGACTCCAATACCTACTACCCGGATAAATTATTAGAGCTCTTGACTTCAATAGATACTACCCGGATAAATTATTAGAGCTCTTGACTCCAATACCTACTACCCGGATAAATTATTAGAGCTCTTGACTCCAATACTTACTACCCGGATAAATTATTAGAGCTCTTGACTCCAACACCTACTACCCGGATAAATTATTAGAGCTCTTGACTCCAATACCTACTACCCGGATAAATTATTAGAGCTCTTGACTCCAATACCTACTACCCGGATAAATTATTAGAGCTCTTGACTCCAATACCTACTACCCGGATAAATTATTAGAGCTCTTGACTCCAATACCTACTACCCGGATAAATTATTAGAGCTCTTGACTCCAATACCTACTACCCGGATAAATTATTAGAGGTCTTGACTCCAATACCTACTACCCGGATAAATTATTAAAGCTCTTGACTCCAATACCTACTACCCGGATAAATTATTAGAGCTCTTGACTCCAATACCTACTACCCGGATAAATTATTAGAGCTCTTGACTCCAATAGATACTACCCGGATAAATTATTAGAGCTCTTGACTTCAATAGATACTACCCGGATAAATTATTAGAGCTCTTGACTTCAATAGATACTACCCGGATAAATTATTAGAGCTCTTGACTTCAATAGATACTACCCAGATAAATTATTAGAGCTCTTGACTTCAATAGATACTACCAGGATAAATTATTAGAGCTGACATTGATAATTGACAGTATAAATCCAATACCCTGAAACATTTCAAGCCCATGACATCCGTTTTCGACTGTTGGCAGACGTACACTGTGATATTGATGTCCGTAACGACGTACTCGTTTATACCAAAAAGGTATAGAACTGGTGAATATAGCGTAAAGGAAAACACAGCACATAATATAACACACCATCTTCTCCATTTCAGAGGCAGTTGCCATGAAAATGGTTTGCAGATTTTGCGATATCTCTGAACTGCAATTACGTTCCATAGAAATAATGAAGTATTAATGAAAGCGTAACTGAGGTAAATAACGAGTTTACACACTACAGGGCCGGGAAACACATAATGCATTGTGTTCTGGAGAAGATTTAATATTGATGTAAAAATTATGGCCCCAAGATCAAAAACAGCTAAAGGTCCGATGTAATATCGTCCATCCGATCGAGGAAAACGGAACTCATACACATAAATGATGATACCATTTCCCAGTATCCCAATCATCAGGAAAATTAAAATTACAATGGTGTTGGGAAAGCATCGTTGGAGATATGCTTCATTATATTTAATCAGAACGTCCGTAGACTCTAGTCCACTCATCTCCGTGAAATTTCGTTCCATGCTTACCATGAATTATTTCCTTTTAATCACTCTCACTCGGTAAATTTTACTTCCTTTCTCTCCATGTATATGAAATCACAGAATTGCTGGGGTTTGATCGAATATTGTTATGACTGAACCATCACAAGATGAAGTAAGGTATACTATGAAGTTATGTCGTTTCTTGAAACGGAAACAATTCAATTAGAACTTTTAAAACAAAACAAACCGGATGCCAACATACAGCAGTCGATATCAAGTGGTTAAACTGAGCTTCCTTCCGTGTTAGAACAAATATACTAACGATTGTAAAATTCGATTTCTTTCAACTTTCAATGCTTTGTAAACAAACGAAGCCAAGTAATCCAAATGTAATAGAGACTTTACTGTACAATGTTATTGAATATATGTAGTGTAAGGGAATACGGTTTATTGTTACACTTCATGTCTTAAGAACACTCCTAGACATAGGCTTACTCACCAGGCTATTCATAAGTCCTAAGGTTATCCCGTTCGATGGGTCGACTAGAGTTGTGACGAGACGATAACGTAGTGAATGCAGTACTGAGATTCGGTTACATAACTTTGTGACATCAATGGTTAACATAAAATGTATGTAATATCAAGTGTACTCTTCCCTTGGTGTTTACTTTCAATGTAAAGAACAAAAAAATATATTATGATATTCAGTTAAGGATGTTGTTGAACAAAACCCTAACACATATGTGCTAAAGCTGTATCGTGTGGAAAACCACATAGTAAAAACGATGTCTTCACAGGAGTAAAGTAATAAAAACCCCAAAAATATTGAGGCATACGTAAGTAAATAGATAAATTAACTAGATATACATGTATGTACGATATATTTTTCTCACGGAGATATGACAACATTTGATATAATAAGATATATTTTGTAAGTCTGTTATCCTTTGAGAAATCCGAGTATGTTGTTGCTGTTTTTCCCGTACAAATACAAGGTACAAGTAACCCTCTCTCTCTCTCTCTCTCTCTCTCTCTCTCCCCCCCCCCCCCCCCCCCCCCCCCCGCTGAACCCGGCCGTTGACATGACTTGTGAATCACATTCTCTCGGTATTACATGCACTAGATCATATATCTGCTAATTGTAATTGTAATATTTCATACTGTATACCTCATATTGTCAAAGTATGAAGGATTGGTATGAAAATCACAAAGGTCCCAAAAAGAGGCCCCTTGACCACACCGCTCACCTGAGTGAACCTGGTCCCGATGTTCTTAGCAGAAGATTGGGGGAAAATCCTCTTTCCCCCCACAAAAATTAAAGCCAGTCGGGGTCAATCCACACAACATGGTGATGTCTTACATCCCCTATACTTATATATCATGTAAAATTTTACACACGATTCTAGCCCCATCCTAACATCATAGTCCTATTTTGTTCATTTAAGATTTTCAATTTCCCCTCATACATTCTATTTCAACCGATGTTCAAACTTATTTCCAGGGAGTTGATTTGAGAAAATTTGAATTTGCAATATCCGGGAATGTTTGTATATTGATATGACTAAACCTGGCTCTGCTGCTCTTGAAATCAGATTTTTTAAAAGAAAAAATAGTCTGATATAGAATTTTGTTCCTTTATTGCCCCCCTACCCCCCTCCCCGCCCGGCCATGATCCATGATTTTTACAAACTTGAATCGAAGCTACCTGATGATGATGATGCTTGTATACTAATATTACTAATCATGACCTTGCTACTCTTCAGAAGATTTTAAAGAGAGTTTTCCTATATATTCCCATGTATTGAAAATTTCCACTGTAACCCCTAATGTGGCTACACTTACCCCTTGTTTTCAACAAATTTGCACTACTTGAGGATGCCTGCCTATGAACATGATTAATCATAGCCAAGCTGTTCATAAAGAAGACATTTAAAGACTTTCATTAATGTATTCCCATGTAAAACTTTGATCCCTTATTGTGACCTCATCCATCTCCGGCAGCCACAAACTCTGCTCCTGAGGATGTTTGCTTATTAATATGACTAATGATGGTCCTGTTTCTTTTGAGAAAAATATATTTTTAAAGTTTTGTCATATATATTGAAATATAAAACTTGGATGCCATATTGTGAGACCATTCTACCCACCCTAGTCATGATCTAAACAAACTTGAATCTCCATTACCTGAGGATTGCATATTAATAGCATCACTAATCAAGGCCCTACCAGTTTTAGAAGAATATTTTTTACATCCCCATTTAAAATTTTGATCAACTATTGTTGTGGTACCAACCAACCCCCGGGGACCATGATTTGATGTTTGTTTTAGGTGAAGTTGAGAATTTTTCACTCATATTGATACGTCACCAGCTGTAAGTGCAATATCACTCATTTAGACCTAGCGCTCAGGGCCGTATCAGTGAGGGTTCTTTAATGTCCAACGCCTACCGTGACACGGGACCTTCGTTTTTAAGGCCATATCCGAAAGACCCGTGATTCTCACTTCTAAATGCCGAGCGTTTGGCGAAGGAGCAATCACTACCTATTTTTACGTCTTAGGTTTGACGCGGCCATGGCACGAGCAGGGTTCGAACTCACGACCCTCCGGTTACAAAGCGAACTCCCTAACCACTGAGCTACCGCAACGAACAATTCTGAATTTACATTCTTTAAGGAAACGTTTACAAAAGTTTCTTTACTGGCCTAATGGTTCTTGACAAGAACATATGCCACCATAATTTCACTTTTTCTGGATTGTCTCCCCTTGAAATGTATGTGACCTTTTAATTGTAGAATTCTAAATTCCCGTTACCCAAGGGTGCTTCATAGCAAAATTGTTTAAAACTGACCCAGTGGTTCTGGAGAAGTAAAAACTACATAACGTTTAGGGATAGACAGACAAATAGACACCGGATAGTGGTAATCATAAAACTCATTTGAGCTTATATCTCAGTTGAGTTAAAGAGTGATCATGGATTTGATGTTGATGAGAAAAAGTTTGTTAAAGGTTTTTCTCCCTATACAATCTGATAGAAAATGTTTTTCCCGTATTGTAACAGCGCTCTATCCTTCACGGCCATGATTTCAACAAACTTGAACCTGCATTACCCGGGGATGCTTGTATATTTTAAAAGAAGATTTAAAAGAAAGTTACATATGCATATTCGATCCACCGGTGGCCATGATTTGAAAACAGTTGAATATACAATCATTAAGGAAATGTGGTGCTCTGGTCCGGATTTGTATTTACTACTATTATCGGTTCTACATTTAGCCGTGAATAGTCATTTCAAGCTCCGGTCAGCCCAGTATTTCCGTTACGCCACAACTCCAATATCATTATTCGGAGGGGAAAGTAGTCCCGGAGAATTGACACTGTACCGAGTTTGTAGTCATTTATCACACAACGGCATCGTTTCCGAGTTCATAACGCAGGATCGGAAAAACAATATGAACTCGTACACAGGGTGATAATGCGAATTATGTAGGATCATGTGAGGTCAGCACATGCTGACATAGATACAAAAATTTCACTACAAACGCTCTTCAAGCCTATCATATTTATTCCTGTTTCATTTGTTGTTTTTATATAATAATATAGCTAAAAATTGAAATCTTAAGATTGGAATTTCAATTTAGCTATCACGTTAACGTGTTTATCTTTCCATCTTATTTCTTCCGCTCAAGGACATTTTCAGACGATGCAAAGAAGCTGAAAATCATACAGAAACGTGAAATGGAAAGTAACTTAAACTAGCACTCGTTTAAGATCCTCTATTTCCACCACGTTGACTCACAAAATTTTGATGTCGTATCCAGCCCCCATAAAAGTGAGTTCGTCTTCATAACCTCGTGATCACTCATGTTGAGTGATCAGAAAAGCTCACTTGAATATCATTTACCTTGCAATATTTGTAAATGTTTGATTTCATAATGAATAAAAATATTACAAGAGAAATGCATCCTGCTGTTTATGGATTTTTCTATTGTATATAAAACTGTTGTGCAATTCGGACAGTTAAGCTCCACATTGCGAAATATTTTTCACGTATTATATAGTATGACTTCATGCGGATTTTCCCAAGATTTAACTTATATCTATAGTGAAAAACCCCTTCGAGAAAATTCACTTTGTGATATATAATATGGAAATTTGATGTGAACTGTTGGAACAAAACACTTCAACAAAAGTACGGAGAGTGAGCATTTCCTCAGAAATATAAAAATGGAATACACGTATACGTACTTGACGTGGCGTGGTTATAATGAGGCACTTAAGTGAAGCAAAATATCGACTTGTACGAGATCACGGGAGATACAATACTACATTAGTATATCGTTTTACAATCCATGAATTCTTATTAGTGCAAAGATGGAAATAATGCATTAATAATTATAACGACATCCGGAGAGAGATGTTCTTGGTAAATGAAGCAAGTTATTTGCACATTCGAAGTTTTTTGACATACATTTTAAAAGAAATAAATTGGAGAAATAACTCTGTACTTTGTCTCCATAGGAGAACATTTCGAAAGAGGAAATCTTATGCTGAATGTTATGTTGATGGAGTATGAAATGTTAATGTACACATTGTAAGCATGGGAGTTATCGCTCAAAATTTGTGCATTTTCGATATAGTAAAACATTCATTAAGATTACTCTTTCTGATGAATGGAAACGACACAATCCCTGTGACGTTCAAGGGGGGTTGGGGGTTGGTTAAGATACAATTGTATGTATTTTCTCATACCTGAGTGAAAATAGACATGAGTCGCAAAGTTTTTAGTATATTACTAATTATAATTTTAAAAATTACTATTCAACAGATTTAAAATATAAACCATCTTTAATGAATAAAAGTTTGGAAACGGACTATATTTTGCTACGGAAGGTTTCCTGGTAGAAAAGACCTCTGTTCATTTTAATATTTTCACCCTCACTTTCACAGCACTCAATGGTTTCATATATCCACATCTGGCGTTACTCATATGATTCTTTAAAAACTTCTGAAAAGTCTACGTTTTCTTCCGGGTTTTTAAAATCATCACATATATATTTACATGTACTTTTCAATCCGTGGATAAAAAATATTACAAAGATTTAATGATATTTTTTAATAAATCAGTCCGAATCACTGAAGCCTGTTTATCGTATGAATACTTCCGAGCACGACGTCTGCATCTCATGTGTAGAATAAAACAAAGCTTTGTTGCCCATTCCCGTCTCAGACAAGGCAAATCCACCTGACTCGATGCTTAGAGAAGTTCATCCTACCACTGTTGTGGTTAATATTACCAAACAAATACAAGTAATTGATCCAACTGCTGGATTTTCCAACAATTTTTCATTCAGTAATTGTACATTCAAAACCTCAGTGATAGCATAGCAGATTGGCACCGGTTTTTTGTTACACTTCCTCAAGTTTGGCTCAAAATTTGATAACAAATAACCAAAATAGCATGGCAAGACATAAATTGTAATAAGCAACAAATTTGGCATAAATGAGCCTATACGCAAAATAAACAATCATACATGAAAACCTCCGAAGAACCCAGATGTTATAAAGGAGGTGTAACACATATCAGAAGGGTACCGAAAGTGTGAAGTGCTGACATTCTCTGATCTACCAAAGGAACAAAGTAACGCAAGTAAGCATCGCTAGTGCAGAAACCAAGGTCACAAATCATATCTCGAGGTAAACCACACTTTAAGTCCAGGTCGCCCCATATCTACAAATGTTCTGAATACAAGCACCTATCATGATAGTGTTAAGTCTACGAATGAATGGCTTGTAAGCCAATGGCGAAAGTGAGTCTACATTTCCAAGCAGTAATGGCACTGGCTGATGCAAGTTTCCACGAAGCAAGTGAATTAAACTGGCAATAGCGGACGCAGGGCGCAGAGGGTGACCAGTAATATTTTTGGAAGGGCAATGTCCATCTTGCGTTCACGAAACTGCACCGTTTTAGTCCTTTTCAAAGAAAGAATGTAACCGTTTTTATAAACGTGCACCTGTAAGCAGAAATCCTTGTCCGGAGAGAACACATTCTGTACAAGAAAGTTCCCAGATCTCGGTAATCCAAAGAAACCAATCAAGCAAGCCACCCAAAAAGAGAGGTCCACTACATTGGTTTGATCCAGTGTTTCATAAATGATGTGGAAATGCTAGGTTCGATCGGAGTTACACCTCTCTGAGCTGTTCCTACTTCTTTTTTAACACATCGAAGCACTTGGTTGAAAAACCAATCCTCTTTGGTTGGGTCTTGATATCCATGAGCTCTGTGCATGTGTTTCACTATTGTTGGATAGTTTGAAATTGTAGCAAACTGGGAAGGTGTCACATCGCGCGTACCAGCAAACATATAATGATAAGATATCTGCACTGACTGGTACCGGTGTGGACATGTTTATCAAGTCCCGAAAAGTCAAGTAACGCCTCAATTGACAAGCAGACGTCTGCTTTCTGCCCAGGCTTGCCTCTCTAATCTGTTGACAGTCTCGGTTAGTATTCGTTGCAGCTCTCCCCTATCTGCAGTAAATGAAGGTAGTACACTACACAAGTTACAGAACACCAATATTATCTAGGCGTGATCGGCTAAAGTATTGTAACGACCCTGAACATATTTAGCTAAAACACTAAAATTATAATGGGCTTGAATCCAGAACAGTCTACGTAAAAAGTTCATTACAACACAATTTCGTGAAGAACCCTTTTTATGTAACTGCGTGCCGTCATCGTACATATATCTGTGAAGACCATAATGCGTTTATTTGCAAGGCAAGGAAACCAACGTTTTAAGGCTAATGTAATCACCATTATAAAAACCACCTCCACCTTTATCACACTCGTCCGTACACTGGTCTAGGGGACTATGTGGCCGAGTGGTTAGAGCATCGTGCTCAACATCGCAAGGCCTCTCACCTCTAGTTGGCGCGGGTTCGATTCTCGCTCGCGTCGATATATGTGAGAAAGTTTGCCAGTTTTCTTTCGGAATTGTTGAGAGTGGCGCTAAAACAATCAATCGATTATACTGGCCTAGAGTCCAATAACCTCACCATCCCATGAAAAGAACCCACCATGCTAGGTTCTGTCGACATTCGGTGGTAAAGCAGATTTTGTCATCCTTGCTAGTATTTAATGTCGAGCACCACTCTAAGGAATGTCCTACCTCCCTGGATTACCTGACATGCCCAGTTCAGTTTGCTGATGAGTGACTCCTGCTGGCGTATGTTGGCTCGTATTTTGACAGCGAGTTAGTGTAAAAAGTCCTGGGAACTCGCACATTTTATCACTGGAAGAGACAAGTATACCAAGAAAAATTGGGTTTGTAGAGGCAGGCCCGCACTTCTCTAACAAAGATCCTTGTAGCGACAGGAACACCACATACATGTAAAAACAAAGTCATGTTGACAAAGTCTGAACTTTACTTAAATCATTCAAACAGTTTCCAGTAGATCTGCTCGCGTCTATCATTGCATTCATAATGTCCCCACATTTCAAGGGCCATTTCACCTTAAATTAATTATATTGATGGTACCTACGTTGTTTACAATTAGATAAATTTGTGGAAAAAATGAAATGTTCAAAGCTCAGATTGTGCAACTTTTTTGATATACTTTATTAACTGAAAATCAATTAAGAATTAGATTATTAGATTTTTTTCAGCATTGCGCACTCTTTTTCCCCCTTTATGATATGACATCATACATGTATGTGGTGTTCCAGTGTCTGCTCTGTAATCGCTACATGTACATACCCAACGTAGGAGAATATTCAATATTTGTTGTGTTACATGTAGCTCCCATCCCATTATTGTTTTCTTATTTCTAAAATCTTGAATGACGTTTCTCGTGCCCTTGGCATCCAAAACATTATACTAATGGCGTCGCCGGTATCCAATTATTCCGAAAAATGAGATCATTGTCCGAAACCTGTGGAACCAAGTGGACAGCTGGCACGAGGTGAGTGTTATTATTTTTGTGTGCATGCTGTCGCTGAGTATATGTCTTGCTATGTGTGTCCATGTTAACAAAGGCCACACGTCTTCCTGTTTCTGCACGCGTTATCTCCGGGCGCATGTCTTCCTGTTTCTGGGCACGTTAGGAAAGCTAAAATATCATCCTGTTTCTGTGTGATAGAAACGATCACACACGTTTTCCTGCTACTTTGCATCTTCATTTTCCACAAAATTAATATTAAGTAATAGCGACTTCATTTGACCTTGCCTTTCTACATTGAACTGATTTGAAAATATTTTACTGACGACACTTCAGACTTTGACAAAAGGATTAACAGTGAGATGTGGACTACATATCATTTCTTTTTATTCTCGCACCTTAACTTACTATACATGCATGTTGCTCTCTCTGTATTAAATATTTTATTTATGATATTGTACATTATGAAGTTACAAACATTTCTTTTTAGATAAAAAAGAAGTAACCAAATTGATGCTAAATGGATGTTTATCATGAGCAGGGAGCCCTTTACCAAAATCGTAAATTTCATGATCCCAGGGGTAGGGATATTGGTATGAGGGTGGGACCAAAATGGCTAATGATTCCATATGTTAACAATTGCACATTTTTAACTTCTTGGTTACTACCATTCCTATTCATCCAAAATTTTGTATGAAGCATCATTTGAACACAAATTGTAAATTCTAGGGCTCTCGCTCCCCTGGGGCCCTAGGGGCGGGGGCAAAAACTGTTAGAATAAGAGGAATATAAATTGTGAAATTTATTATCATAGCTCCCCCAGGGCCTCATGGCTGGAGCCAAAAACTGTAAAAAGAAAATGACTCTAAAGTTTTAAAATCTTCTCTACTCCCACACTTGTGGGAGAAAAACGGAATGTATGGTTATTATGTTCATGAAGCCCTTTACCAAATTTGAGAATGTATGGTTATTATGTCCATGAAGCCCTTTACCAAATTTGAGATGATATAAATGCTGCAAATTTCATCTTTCCTTCTAATGCAAAGGCTAAGATAACTAACAGTATTCAATCTCGTAATTCCTATAGAAAATACAAATCAGAGAGATGGGCAAACACAGACCCCTGGTCATACCAGAGGTGAGATCAGGTTCCTAGGAGGAATAATCATCCCCTGTCGACCTGTCACATCCGCCGTGAGCACTATATTCCGATCAGGTAAACGGAGCAATCCGTAGTCAGAATCAGTGTGCCAAGAACGGCCTAACAATTGGTATGAAACACATCAGACAGCATTTGATTTATTTGTAAGTTGTACTGGCAAACTAGATCGTTATAACGACCATACAATTTGCGAAATGCTGATTTTAGACGAGATTGTACAAACCCCCGTGACATCAACTGCTTTATCAGTAGCCCGCCTCGATTTAAAAACTGATCATATGCAGAACAAGCTCTTGCGTATCCAATCAGTTGGGAGATATAAACACCATATGCAGGTGATGATGGGATATTGCCGCATAATAAGGGAAGTTGACGATGAAGAAATTGAAATCATCCCGTTTGTCATTAAGCTGAGTTGTTACTTTGCCGCCGGCATCTATTTTCAGTAAAATATCTAAGTACGAAGCAGATGTGGAAGACTCTGTGGTGTTTTGCTTTATTTCAAGCTCACTGGGATAATCGAATCTACATATGAATGAAAATGGTTATTGTTAATAGACAATTCATCGCCGTGGAGCCAGATGGTCGTAAGTGGCAGATACGACCCAAAATGCTTTTTTGCATATTCATTATCAGTGGGATGAAACCTACCTTATGTAAAAAGGTCGTATCTATTGTCCGATTTGTTCAAAAGGTATTGCAAAAACAAAACAATTTTGTCATAAGTGGGTATGGTTTAATATATGTAATATGCAAAAAGTCGTATATACATTCACTACAGAGGCAAAAGATTGTAAGTGGTACATACGACAATCTAATTTCATAACGGTTATTGTTAATGTAAATGTAATTAAATGGGAATTATATGCATATTTAGAAAGATCAAAAAGCTGTGAACAAGACTCCAGAATGATGCTTAAATGAGACTCCCAGACAGGTCTGTTTATGGGCTGTGATACTCAGGTGACCGTTAAGGCCTGTGGGCTTCTTGTTTCAATTACCAGCAGTATTTGCTAATTTTCATAAAAAACATCTTTTTAGTTAAAGTTGTTTATTGGCATTCATTAGGTTAAGATTTTACAAACCCCTACATTCCAACGTAACCAATGGATATTGTGTATCTTGTAAATGTGTAAATCTAAAGTACCCACACAGCAAGAACTCAAAAAGGACAGGAAAACATAGAGGACAGCAAGGAGGACTGGACAGCAAGGAGGACAGGACAGCAAGGAGGACAGGACGGCAAGGAGGATAGGACAGCAAGGAGGGCAGGACGGCAAGGAGGATAGGACAGCAAGGAGGACAGGACGGCAAGGAGGACAGGACAACATGGAGGACAGGACAACATGGAGGACAGGACAGCAAGGAGGACTGGACAGCAAGGAGGACAGGACAGGAAGGAGGACAGGACAGCAAGTAGGATAGGACAGCAAGGAGGACTGGACAGCAAGGAGGACAGGACAGTAAGGAGGACAGGACAGCAAGGAGGATAGGACAGCAAGGAGGACAGGACAGCAAGGAGAATAGCAAGGAGGACTGGACAGCAAGGAGGACAGGACAGTAAGGAGGACAGGACAGCAAGGAGGATAGGACAGCAAGGAGGACAGGACAGCAAGGAGAATAGCAAGGAGGACTGGACAGCAAGGAGGACAGGACGGCAAGGAGGACAGGACAACATGGAGGACAGGACAACATGGAGGACAGCAAGGAGAACTGGACAGCAAGGAGGATAGGACAGTAAGGAGGACAGGACAGCAAGGAGGACAGGAAGGAGGACAGGAAAACAGGGAGGACAGCAAGGAGAACAGGACAGCAAGGAGAAAAGGACAGCAAGGAGGACAGGAAGGAGGAAAGGTACGACAGCAAAGAGGGCAAGACAGCAAGGAGGACAGGGCAGGAAGGAGGACAGGACAACATGGAGGACAGGACAACATGGAGGACAGCAAGGAGAACTGGACATAAAGGAGGACAGGACAGTAAGGAGGACAGGACAACATGGAGGACAGGAAGGAGGACAGGAAAACATGGAGGACAGCAAGGAGAACTGGACAGGAAGGAGGACAGGACAGTAAGGAGGACAGGAAGGACAGGGTAGGACAGCAAAGAGGGCAGGGCAGCAAGGAGGACAGGAAGGAGGACAGGACAACATGGAGGACAGCAAGGATGATAGGACAGCAAGGAGGACAGGACAGGAACGAGGACAGGACAGAAGAAACAAAATCAGTACTCTGGCCACATATCCTCATATACAAATGTACTTTTAGGGCAAAGTTTAAAGGCAAAGGATTGCCATATACTGACAGCCTTTTAATTTACTAAATTATGTACTTGGCAATGTAACAATATTGATACGTATATTAATATCATAAAATTACAAACGTTTATTCTGTTGTATATTAAGTTGTTTAAGTAGTTGATTCTCACAATTTGTAAATAATGTACCAAAAATGTGATGAAGGACGAGTTATTGTTCGTTTGAATAATTGTCTGTTTGTTGTTTTCCGCCATACTCAACAATTTTTCAGTTATCTGGTGGTATCCAATATTTACTGGTAGAGGAGAGAACCCAAATACAATGTACCCGGGAAGAGACCACCGACCTTCCGAAAGTAAACTGACAAACTTTCTCACATATATCGGCGCGAGCGACATTCGAACCCGCGCCGACTAGAGACGAGAAGCGTTGTGATTTTGAGAGCGATGTTGTAACCACTTGGCTACGGATTTCTCGTTTGATTAATTGATTTATTGATTATATATTGTTTAACGTCCCGCTCGAGAATTTTTCACTCATATAGAGACGTCAACAATGCCGGTGAAGGGCTGCATTTTTTCGGCCTGTGTTCGTCACTTATGGGCTTTAACCAGGGAAGTATCTTTATCGTGCCACACCTCCTTTGACAGGGGCCTTGGTGTTTGTGGTCTCATCCGAAGGACCGCCCCATTTAGTTGCCTATTGCGATAAGCAAGGCTATTGAGAATTTATTCTAACCCGGATACCAATGGGATTCGTTTGATTAAGGCATATATATATATATATATATATATATATATATATATATATATATAGATAGATAGATAGATAGATAGATAGATAGATAGATTGCAATATTTCTGGAATTTGATCACTTCATTTATTTTCAATTTCTTTTAAAAATACACATATTTGTGTAATACATGTATATTTTTTTTTCTGGTGATTATACAAAATCTTATGATGTCACACATGGGTGGCATTACTTTAAATACGTTTCCATGCTATCTTACTCCCATTTCGACTATACAATCTTTTTATCCAACCCAATTTTAAAGATTCAACTTGGTGTTCGAAATTGGGGACTTTTAAGCTTCCTCTGCGAAATCTTTGACTAACAATAGACTACGTTTCTTTACCTTTGTTTGTGGGTTGTTGTTTTTTTTCTTATTCTGAACAATAGATTTATTTTTATTTATCAGATACTGTTACCTACTAATACTTTTTTCTAAGGTTACTAGTAGATGACAGCATGACCCACGTATTATCACAATAACCATGATATTCTTAAGCACACATGTTTATCTGTTCTAACAACAACAGCTGCTACCGGTCGCTGTAGCTCAGTGGTTAGAGAGTTCGCTTCGTAACTGGGCGGTCGTGAGTACGAGCCCCGCTCATGCCATGGCCGCGTCAAACCTACAGCTGGTGACGTCTCATTATGAGTGGAAAATTCTCGACGGGACGTAAAACAAATAAACAAATCAACAGCTACATATAATATGTACACTTCAACAGCATATTTCAAAGCCTACAATCCAACTTTCAACAGCACATTTCAAGTCCTACAATCCCACTTTCAACAGGATATTTCAAAGCCTACAATCCAACTCTCAAAGGCACATTTCAAAGCCATAGAAAACCTTAGAAAATATGAATCTGCCAAACTATATAAAAATGAAAACTAAACTGTTTAATCACATGGTCAAAATAAAACAAAATGCACATACACGATTTTCTTCAGTTGCATTTTGAAATTGTCATTCTTAAGGACTTTGGCTCTTCAGCCTTTGAGCACAACTGCGCAGGATTTTATAACCCTGCATGTACTGGTTCCATATTAATCCCCTAATCGGTCCGAACATATTACACATCCATTACTTAACCCTGTCCAGTTGAAATTTTTGTGTCAATTCAAATTTTGAAAGGGTTTGGCGGGGACTACATTATGTGGTGGAAGGATTATTTAATCAAAAAGTTCTAAATCTGCATGATTTTACTGTTTCTGTATAATTCAATGTATCATCAATATTTATCCCCTATGCTTGTAATTCAGATTTATGATTAATACAAATAGTTGAGACTTGGAACTAATCAAATGTTGTAATTCATAGATTTGGGTGATATATTTTTCCAAACAGGACATTGATTCTTAAAAAGTCTAAATCAATTTACCCGAAATTTTCTATAAACATTCAGTATTCAAAAATAGGTAATCCAAAGGGCCTCCATGGCCGAGTGGTTAGAGCATCGGTCTCAAAATCACAAAGCCTCTCACCTCTGTCGGCGCATGTTCGAATCTCGGCCGCGGCGTTATGTGAGCAAGTTTGCCAGTTTACTTGCGGAAGGTCGGTGGTCTCTTCTCAGGTACATTGTATCTGGGTTCTCTCCTCCACCAACAAAAACTGGATGCCACCAGATAACTGAAAAATTGTTGAGTGTGGCGGAAAGCGAGAATCAATCAATAGGCAACCCCCACTTTTGTAAGTTCCATTTTAAATCTTAAGACTTTGTAATTTATGTGCAGTTTTAGAAAATGACATTACTTCTAATATGTTCTTCTAAACTCTCAAATATTTATATCACGATTTTCCTTACATCAAGTGCAAAAAGATCATTATTTATTTCCAATATACTAGAATTAAACTTTTTCATAGCTGTATTGTTAGAAAACGTGCTTATGTATCTGTTTTATGCAGTGACTAATTTGTATTTCTTATCTTGTGTTGATACCAACAGACAAAACAAGTTTAAATTAATAAGTCTTGAGTAAATTGTAAGGTCAAGTTTAAAACAGTGTAGCTCAATAGCAAACACTATGACCCCAGTTGTTCTTTTCAATTTCATAATTCTCCATACATATTTCCAAAACAAATGTCAATATTACAAAACTCATGTGCGAATCTCTTTACTTAAACTTACGAGGAAAATAATATCAGAATATTGAACGTCTGGTTTGTGTCGCATTATGCTACGTTCAGCATTTCATCGTAACAAACGATGCATTCTTTACCTTCTCCCTCGACAGTAATTAGTCACCTGCAGTGAGAAACCATACTGCTTATGCCATTTTGAAATGCGTTAATAATTATTACAGTCCTGCATTCCAGCTATCTGCCTAACCCTATCATATTCTTCAGAATCTAATATTATTTAGACATTAATTCACAATCCCCTACAAGTAAAGCTTTTAATGAGGTAAGTCTAACATTTCCAGTATTATTATTATTTCTTGCAAAACCTTACCGTTTTTGTCGGAAAAAAGGAAAATATTTTTTGCATCTAAACTCTTCCCTCGCGCATATGCAACTTCAGCAAACTCGCTCTTGTTTACACCCCTTCTAAGTCCCTTGGATCAAGTATAAAAACAATATGAAGTAGCATTACTTGCTTTCAGTTAAAATAGAAAAACAAAACCTAACGGAAAAAATATAGTGAAAAATATGAACAGTGTTCTGATCAAGTTTTCCTTGGCAAAAGCGGAAACAGTTTATGCAAAATATTTAGGCATCTACAACTAAAGACACACACGGTGACAGTCAGGTGCTGATGCAGTCACAGATATACACTTGACCGTCACGGTTTCACGACTACTGTCCAAGTTTCAAGCATTTGACCCATCAATAAAGTAACTGCTGATCAGCAATATCACCAGCATTCAAGATGTGCTCTGAAGTAATGAAATGCCATTCATATATGATCCCAAAAATCTTTAAAGTCCAACATTTGAATTTTCTTTTTTTTTTTTTTTTTTTTGATTTTTTTATGGAAAATGGTCTTTTTGTGAATTAATACAATATATGTCAAGAGCGTATTTAGCGTACACTAAAGATCCGCCACAGGATTAGGCTAACCGTTACTCTCGGTTGAGATTCAGCTTGGCTGGATACTTGAATTGATACATACACCGAATCTTGGAGCAGTCCTTCATAATCATGTTTGGAAATTTACATTCAGCTTCGACCGACTCTCGAATCCTTTATTCAGATAAAATCAGGACAATCGAACAAATTCTGATACACCCGGTGACCCGGCCAGTGTACAGTAATGAAAATATTGCCTTTCTATCGTATAAACATTACTTACAAACGTGTCCATTTTACCAATATGCCTGAATTAAATGTCTTCTGTCTTAGAGTAAGTCACTCTCGATACCACTGTCTTGAAATTGCCTGCGTCTACCAATTTTTTTCGGTTAAATCGGCTTACCCAGCGTGATGCGTGCGCAACTCCGACTCACAATCAAGTGTATCGCCGGTGTAACGACGAAAAGTGACCCCTGTAGAATAATGACCGGGGGGTCAAATTTCTACGTAGAAAAATGACCCCCCGGTCATTATTCTACGGCAAGTAGGGTCATTTTTCGACTGTAGAAAACTCTTCCAGACCGTTTATTCTACGACACCATACACGTTGAAAAATGACCCCCATAGAAATATGACCCCCTACTTTTTCACTATATTATACAATAATATCTTATGAAATGAGATGCAATACTCAATATTCGTTCATCCCAGGGTTGGATAGGGTCGGTGAAGATAACTGTGTCTCCTGTTTTTTGGTTTTTTTTTAAATATCCTTAAATATCGTGGAAGCAAATTTAACACCACTTCTTATATGGGCCCCATAAAATATGATTTAATAATTCCTATTTCTTTGTGATTGGCTGAGATTCACCAATGTAGAAAAATGTTACTTCTATATTCATCTGCACATGACTTTCAATGTGTACGGGGTTGGGAAGGAGGAGGTGCGAGCTAATAATTTTTTTTAGGTGTCATTTTCCCCTGATAACGCCCCCCCCCCCCCCCCCAATCTATCCCATGAAAGAGCCTGGCATTGGTGTCCTCAATGGGACAAGGGGACATTTAATCTCATTCGTCTGCAAGTCTGTCTGTTTAAATTTGTCACAAAAATTTTAACCTTTGTCGTAACCTTTGAATGAGATAGGGCTTTCGTATTTCACATGTATATTACCTGCTACAAGATCTTACCAAATATACTATGATTTTTAAAAAAGAAAGAGATATGGCTATCATTTTATATATGTATAATCCTTTCTAAAACTACGTTTTCTGACCCTGTGACCTACACCTTGAAGGTGAATGGTATATTTCTGTATATTTCTAGATTGGGAAAAGATAGGGGTTTCGTATTTGCATTCCTGAAACAAGACGTTCTCGAGCATGCTATGGTTTTTTACCCCTTGACCTTCATGTTTGACCTAATCTGCCAAAAAATCGCTGGAAATTACTTTTGAATGACATAATTATATGATAGGGTGTTTATATTTGACACAACATGCCATAAATAATGGTCTCCCATCCACTGACACCGGAAGCGGAGATCACAATTCTTTGATTTCATTTCAAAGCAACTAAAATACATTAAAGAATTCCAAATTGATATATATTTTTATATATTTATTTATTACAACTACAACTATAAAAAGAGCACAGAAACTTGCCACTAACTTTAATGTATTTTCAACGTTTACTAAGGGATATCATGTTTCGATTTTTTTGCAACAAACTTGTCTTCCAAATCCTCCCATTCACACAATAAATTGAACACATTTGGATCTATTTCCTCGCTTAATTTTTCTAAACCTTTTACTTGATGGGGAAAATCTTTGAACTTCAATACGTATACGTCTTCTGGTCTTTCTAATTCTCTGACAATATTGGAGTCGGTTTCATTGTTTACCAGTGCAGCTTCAAGCATTCTTTTTGAAATATACTGGTGGTATTTCTTTGGCACGAATTTTTTGATGTAGATGTAAGGTGTTCTGCTGAAAATATCCTCTGTTACATCCAATACAGGTTCGTAATGGTTTCCAATATTCATAATAAAAATGCATTTCGAATTGGATTCGTTTTTTCCCTCGTGTAGGGGAGGGTACGGCAGCCAGACGTAATTGTCGTTGTTTTTGTCATTCATCCCGTGCTTGCAGTAAACAAAGATCGTTGTATTGCAAATTGTAGCGAATGTACGGATTTCTGTATCAGTACCCCAGGAACCTTCATGTTCCATCCGCGAACGTTTCAAATATTTTGGATCCGCTTCCATGGTTTGCAATAGATGTTTATTCTCCTTCATAAAGCCAACAACTTTATTTCGTACATCATTGTGATATGATTGAACTCCAAATAAAACATAACTAAATGTTCTAAACAAGCAATTTCCATCTCCTCTCATAGACACCGTCACTGTTGGAATGGAATTCGCATTTACGTGCCGTCTACGTCCTGTTTTGAGAACATTCTTAACCTGGTGGCCAAACATTGCAGCGTTAATGTCTTGCCACTCATTATCCACTGGATAAAAAAGAATGCGAGATCTCGATTCAGTTTTATTGGTAATTTCAACTTCTGGAATCTTGCGTTTTTTCGGTGGAAGCGGTATACCACGGCTTTTAGTTAATGGAGTGTCTTCCTCTTTGGGTGAATTCCTTTTTTGTCAGCTTTTTTCTGCGTTTCATCTGGTTTTCCATGTGTTTCATCTGGTTTTCCATGTTCATCTGGTTTTCCATGTGTTTCATCTGGTTTTCCATGTGTTTCATCTGGTTTTCCGTGTGTTTCGCCTGGTTTTCCATGTGTTTCATCTGGTTTTCCGTGTGTTTCATCTGGTTTTCCATGTGATTCTTCAGGCTTTCTACTCATTTCATCATCTTTCGATTCCTTGTAAATTTTCAACCTATTTCCATTTACTGCGCATTTCAGTCCCTGTAAAGTGTATGTTCCCTTCTTGTTAATACCTTCAACTATGTAAGGACCGCTCCATAATTTGTCTAGTTTTCCCCCTTTCCGGGTTAACTTTCGGGTATTGTGGAGCAAAACTCTATCTCCAACTTGAAAAGTTTTATTTTTTATGTTCTTATCATGATGCTTCTTTTGTTTCTTTTGTGATTCCTTTATGTTTTCCGCTGCCTCTTCTCTTTCACAAGAAAGCTTTATGAAAGCGTCGGAGCGCTGTTTCAAGAAATCTTCAAACTTGTCATTTTCTGGGATCGGCGAAGTGGGTAAATCAAGTTCAATGGGTAACTTGGCTTCGCGACCATACACCAGAAAGAATGGTGTTTTCTTCGTTGTCTCATGTTGCGCAGTTCTATAGGCAAAAAGCATAAATGGAAGTTTCGTATCCCAGTCATTTTGTAGTTCATTAACACAAGAAGATAGCATAGAACATAGGGTTCGATTGTAGCGCTCCGTTTGCCCTCCTGTTTGTGGGTGATAGGGAGACGCAATCCGATGTTCAGTTCCATAATCTGAACAAACAGCATCGTTTAGCTCATTGCAGAACTCTCTGCCATGATCGGTTATGATGACTTCTGGTACCCCGTGATCCGCAATGAACTTGTATAAACTGTTAACGATTGTTGAAGCCTTCTTATCTGCTATAGCTTCTACCTCCACCCATTTCGTCAAATATTCCGTGAAGACAAGTAGGTACTTATTACCTAAAATGAAAGAGATAAACGTAACTACGTTTTGTATCTTCATGTATGTTCCTAAATAGCCATATAGCTTCTTTATCTTTGAAATAGTTTGTGAAAATTGGTCTGTAATACTGCTTAAAATCACATGTTTTGTAAGTAAAATGTATTGAAGATGATAACAAGCATTCACCTCCGATGATTTTAATTTTAACGGACAACTTCAATTCGTAAAAAATTAACGCGTAAAAATTAAATCACTCCTTTTTGATCAAAATTCGTAAAAAATTACAGCAGTAAAAATTACCCGTTATACGGTAATATATTTATAAATATATTTATAAATGAAATATCCAATTATCTGTTTTATATATACATGTACATAGGTTAAAAATATCTATGTCTTAAAACACATACAAATAATTATATACCCCCAGTATATAAATGTTATATGGAAAACTATTATAATAATAACAATGAATTTTGGATCACATATTATATAGTACCCCAGCAGAAAAGAACGGAGTAATACATTTCTTTTAGATATTTGTCAACGATTTATGGGTTTTTTGTTTTGTTTTGTGTGTGTGTGTGTGTGTGTGTGTGTGTGTGTGTGTGTGTGAGACAGTTGTGCGGGGTTAACGTTGCTAATAAATCAGACCTACATGTCAGTTAGATTCTAACAAAATGAAATCAAAGGCACAAGCTGCTCTCACTTTGTTGAAATTTTGAGGTCATTAGTTATGTTGCTGAATCTCATTTCATTGTTTCTCGTTTCGTGTTTTACACATACCCATTTTTTCATATATAGAATGAAATCATATTGCATGTTTAAAAAATCCAGTCAAGTGGTCTAATACATCAGGAAAATACATAATAATCTGTTTCTTTCCAATTCGATAACCCTGTGTAATTACTGTTACTTTCCCTACATTAGCTAACCGTTAAAAAACACGTTAGAATACTAGTAGGTTTTAAGGACCCTCTCTACACCAGTGCAAAATATGTTTTGGACATAGAGAAAAATACATTTTATAAAAGTGTTAATATTAACTATTAAGCTTATTTATATAATTTTCACTATATGGCGCGTGGCATTTACCCCAGGAAAAAAACAATCAAACACTACACAGTAGTAGTATTAGTGAATACAAATGACTATTAATTACTTCCATAGAAAACAAGCTAATTCCGAGAATTTGTGTCCCCCGCTTAGGGAGAAAGTAAACCATACGCAGTTCGGGGTGGGGTCGGATCCCCTTGACTGAATTTGTAGAATTATTAAATGTATACATGTATACTGAAGCAAATAAAATATGCCAATATGGATAATTTATAAAGATTTGATTGCTTATTCTTTATTATGTGCATAGAAGATTCTTTTGATATGGAATATTTATTAAAATTATCATGATGATTTTATGAGTTTGTACAAGTCAGACCTCATATATTTTTCATTTCACATGCTGAATACTATCATTTAGTAAAAAAAAAAAAAAAAAAAAAAGCATTTCGAAAAAAAAAATTGGATCGTCTGAGATGCAAACCCGGGCCCTCTCACGTACGAAGCGAGAGACATACCACTAGAGCACGGAACTGCTTTATACTGACGCAAATTATATGCAAAGATGAAGTTACATACATGTATATTTTCACGTTCGATATTGTCAAAATTTTACACAATGCATGGTGTCTAATTTAACCTTTATTAAACATTTCTAATAAATGTAATAAGAATATAAAGTCCACCAAGAACCTGTTTTGAACGTAATAACTCTCCTCATACCCCCGTGCTAAAAAGCGACACATAATACAATAAATACTAATAAATCAAACGGGACGGGACACTTTGAGAGGGGTAAGAGAGGACCTAGGGAGTTTATGTATACAATTACATTGCAAAAGCTCAAAATCGTTTTGAAATATCGCCCGGAAAGGATAGTGTTTCATGCAGAGAGAATGTATCAATTTACGACCTTGAACCTTGACCTTTTGACCTCAAAATCAATAGGGGTCTTCCTTAGGCCACAGGGAGTTGTTATGTAATATTTCATTGCGAAAGCTCAAAGGGTTCTCGAGATATCGTGTGGAAACGAAAGCGTTACAGACAGAATGACGGACGACGGACGGACGGACAGACCCAAATTAATATCCCCCACTTTTCAAGTGGGGGACAAAAAATAGATGAAAATAACATGTTCATTCACTTTATCTAGGCCTTTTAAAATGTTAGGAATATTTCAAGTGATTAAAAATTGAGTAGTAAACTGTGAATTGCTATTAAAAATTATCTAAAGGCAGATCATTTTAACTGCATAAAGATGCCATAGAAGATGTATTAATTTTTACATTTTTAGAATTCTAGCTCATAAATTTGATTCATCGTTAAGTTTATGAGTTTCGATTATTCACATTAATTCCAGTATTATGGTTTCACGTGTGTCGATGGAACATTTATTTATTTCAGAGTTTGAACCTGTTTAACAAATATTTAACTAGTATATATTTCATTCGAATGTTCACTTTTCGAGTAGTTTAGAAGTGGCACCCACATACTTACCCTTTCAATAAAGCACATGAGCTGCAGATTGCGAAAATAAAATACAGGAATAGGAGGCCAGTCGCATATTGATTTAATTTTAATAATTATTAATTCAATAAACTCAAGCAATTATTAAATAATAAAAAAATGTTTTATTTCATTTAATAAAAAGACATTAATTTTTTAATTACATTCGAGCGTAAACTTATTTAATGAAAACACCTCAATACATTTTTTGCAATTTTATCTATGCATGCTGTGAACTATTCTTTATAAAAATGTATAGAATTCTTTATGAACTACCTCTGCTAGTTTCCTGCAATGGTCCAACTATATCCATTCCTATTTGAACAAATGGCTTTGACTTTACTGGTATGGGTCTCAATGGCTGCTTTGCTTTTTTCTTCAAGGTAGATTTCCTTTGGCACCGATCACACCTCTCTACGTAATTCTTAACGTCATCATACGACGATGCCCAGTGATATCTTTCTCGAATTTTCTTCCATCTACGAAATATATTCATTTGGAAAAATTTAAGTAATAAATGCGGGGGAGAAGCAAATGTTTAATCTGAAATTTCTGATTATAACTCAACTTGTGTGTGTGTGTGTGTGTGTGTGTGTGTGTGTGTGTGTGTGTGTGTGTATATATATATATATATATATATATATATATATATATATATATATAAGCACTAAAAACCAACAACACTAGAAATCCTGAAGGATTTCTGTGCAATAATTTTTTTTGGTTTTGTCTCTTACATGTATCAGTGAACAATTCAAAATGTGAGATTTCAAAGTAAGTCTTAGACGTTGGAGCAATGTCACAAAATTTCGGATGCATGGGCGTCGGAAGCAAATTGAATGTGTGTGTGTGGGGGGGGGGGCTACACCAACAAAAAGGTAAATCCAAATTATCAATGCCTATATAATGTTTATTTTTGCCAAAAAACAATGGATCAGTTCAGACATGCAACAGTTCATTCTATGACCGGGCAACAGTTTTGACTAAGCCCCCCCCCCCCCCCCCCCCCCCCCCCACTCCGGTTTTGACGGATGACAATAAAAGACAGTTATCTTCCGAGGGACAATCCCCAAGTCAAGCATCAAGACTGCACCCCTCCTAGCTTCTGATAATCTTATAAGACACAATTACCTATTAAAATACACGATTTCCTTGTTTATCATTTTCCTATTTCGATATTTGATATCATTAGATTGACCCTATACGGAATATAAAAGTATTTCCAAGCTTTTGTCTGATGGCGGGGGGGATTACACCATCTATTTATCAGGTGCCTTTAAAACAAGTACAAGTGCATGCACATGTCTTATTAGTTGTATCAAATATTGTTTCAAAGCCAAATACAACCAATTACATCGAAGACCATCAGAAAATTGGTGCATGCCCGGCCTCCTCTCTCTCTCTCTCTCTCTCTCTCTCTCTCTCTCAAAACATCAGTATCATGTTTATACGAAATTTCAGACATTTTAATTCTTTAAACTCGGAATCAGACCGATGCAAAATATAAAACGTGATTTTATATTTTCTCACTAAAATAATTGAATTGATATACATTATCTTTAGAAAAAATGACCGGGGTATCTTTGAAATCGATGTTAAACTTGTCACAATTGATTTTAAGAAATGCCTGAAATATATTCACATAAATAAATAAACTTACGTTTTATTAATGCCTAGGTGCCCACCACTCGCTGTTGTATGGGTATTGCTGATAATCTTTGGAACCTCCTCTTCTTTTGCAACTCTTAATAACCGTTTTTTATGATGGTAATGTAGAATCCCATTGAATAGAACAAATTTACTACATTTTCGTCGAAAGTTGCGCTTTAAATTTTTTGGCAAAAATTTTGGATATTGTTTCTTTTCCACGAAAAGCGATATTTCCGTATATTCTTTCGAGTCCATGTTGTGAAGCAAAATGACGAACAGAATTGTTGCCTTTGAAACTTCAAAGAACCGCAAAATGACGAACAGAATTGTTGTTTTTGAAACTTCAAAGAACCCCGCCTATTTGATGGCATCATTTTATCCTAAACAAAGTGATTGATGTTTTAAGCCTATGATATTTTTCCCATGGGAGCAAAGTTTTGAAATCAGACTGTGTTGTCACAATCACTAACAAAGGCAGCTGGTAAACGATCAAAAATAGCCAAAATAAATAAAACGCTAGAATTTGAAAGGAATTTGTGAATTGAAAATATTCTTACCAAAACCAGCCTTTTGCATCAAAAAATGACATAGGGTCATTATTCTACGGGGTCATTTTTCTACAATCCACACGGAGAAAAATGACCCCAAAGCCATATTTTCTACGAAAAAAGGGGTCATTTCTCTATGTAGAATATTGACCAGGGGGTAAAATTTCTACATAGAAAAATGACCCCCGGTCATTATTCTACAGGGGTCATTTTTCGTCGTTACACCGGTCAACACCGGGTAACCTAGGTGCGCCGGATCGTTAGAATCAAGTACTTAGGCAAGTACTAAGGCAGCACTACCCCTGGCTTCAAATAAACTGGTAAACTAAATCTCTACAACTATTAATTTTGCATTGCTTACCGTCTAGGTATGATGATCCCAAAATGTTTGTTTGTTTGTTTGTTTTTATATATAGTCGCCTGAGCAATTTTCCAGCTATCCGGCGACTGTCACTATTACCGGTGACGGGGCTGCAAATTTAGACCTATGCTTAGCACTAATGGCTTTTAGCAGTGAGGGTTCTTTTACGTGCCACACCTGCTGCGACACGGGACCTCCGTTTATAAGTTCCTATCCGAAAGACCCGTGACTCTCACTTCGTAATGCCGAGCTCTTGGCGAAGGAGCAATCACTACCTATTTTAACGTCTTAGGTTTGACGCGGCCGGCCCGAGCGGGGCTCGAACTCACGACCTTCCGTTCACGAGGCGAGAGCTCTACCACTGAGCCACCGTGATCGGTGATCCCAAAATGAAAACAGTCATTAAATTCAAACGAGGGCTCCTATGAAGGATTAGTTTATTTTTTGATATTGAAGAATTGAAGAGTTCCTATAGTCTGGGGATTTCTTTTTTCATTAGTGATTGGTAGTATATACCAATACTTGCTACAGATTTGTAGCTCTCGACAGACCATAGAACTATAGATCCACCCTTTATAAAAATATTGCGATTTAACAGCAAAAACAAAACAAAACAAAAAATAAAAAAAATAAATAAAAAAAAAAAATAAATAAATAAAAACAAATGCACACGGTTAAGGTCTGTATATTATGAATTCTTTCAGTGCTATCTCAAAACGTTAATATAAAAAAGTACACCTACACATTTCCCATTACATTTGTGTCCAAACTTACCTTCAAACATTCTTTAAAGCTCCATGCGACCCGAAAACTCACAGCTTCAAAAGATTCCATTTGTTAACATAGCCATATTTGGTAGCCAGTCAATTATAGTTGTATATGTTCAAAATATCGGATACGGTGTATGTATTCAATCTTTACTGATCATAAACACAAATAACTAATATAAATGAAAATTTTTAAATTTCTCAAGACGTTAAATAAACTCCAAATATTGAAAATGTTATGAAAGCCTTCAGTCTGGTCCGTTACATTCCGTTTCAAACACTGAGTGGCGGAGGTAGCGATCGTAGGTGAGCGGAGCTAATGATCTAATTTTAATTAGATTGAATAAACAATATGTCGTTGTCGTAAGGTCGTTTAGGGTGCTTATTATCTCGGCCAATCGCTGGCAGTCCTTCTGATGTTAAGTCTATCCCTGAAGAGATTACAGAACACTTCAAAGAATGGGGGCCTCAAATGATTCTTGTTTTTTTTACCCAGATAGGAAGTTAAAATTCCTCCTATGTGCACAAGATAATTTATTTTTTCAATCAAAGGGAAAGGATGCAACTCCCGCAACATTTCATTATCATTTATTTATTATTTTCATCTCCATTTTAACTACACAAATGTTTTGTGGATAATTATATTTTTATTATATAATATTGGTATTATATAATACAGCCAGCATACGCCCCAGAGTTATGTGGAAAATTTTGCATACTGTTTGGCTGTAACAGAGAAAAGAGGATTTGTATTCAGTGAGATCAAGATTTGATTAAAAAATACAAACTGTAACTGACGGTATTTTTCAATGCACCAACTGACACCTTTTGGTATAACTAATATAATCCCCAAGATCTTATAAAATTAAGCAAAATGAATAAGGGGATATTGCTTGACGGAATACCTACTTAGAGCATTTCGTATAAATCAACATAGCCGCGGACATCATCGTCAGTCATCCAGTTTCACTTCTCGGCATGTTTACAAAGTATAACACTAGGTCAGTGCCTCTCATCTATATTGTTCCGAACTGGTGACCTCCGAGGTCAATGCACATCAGAGATTACGAACAGAAATTATTGTCAGGAAGACAATAATTCATAAATCAACATTTTCTGCTGATTTGACGAGTTAATTGCTTCAGATCTACTCTGATTTAATGAGATTATATATAACCAATTACCAATATGTTATTTTATTTGTTCTTTTATTTTCCAGTATTTTTACCAATTGTATTTTACTTTGTACATAAGAACACTGATGTACCAGTGTCTCTGAGTTTTTAAGAAGATCTCAATGATTCTGTTGTCGTCGACAGATGGCTGTGGAGATGGCCTTCGCTACAGGGTTTGTATTCATCAACACTGCCATCCCAACAGTTTGGGAGTGGACTACATGTTTACATGTAATTAATGGAGCAGTCGAGACGGTATAGGGAAATCTTTCGTGCATTAAAGGTAGGGACATTGATAAAGACCTGTAATTTGGTGTCTTTTTCTAGATATATTTATTAGTTGATTTATTTGTTTATGTTTCTTGTGTAAATGGCATTCGAAATCAAACAGGTTCCATTGATGTTCTGGAGGAAAAATTAATTATTACGTAAACAATGTCGTGTTTCTTTATGTCATGAATCTCAAGAACTCAGTTTATAGTTACCGACATAATCAATAGAAAATAGATATGTTGCAGTTTCCACAACGTCTACCAACAAAGGAAACTAACAATGCTTCTCAGGCAAGGTGAAGGTCACGAGGAAATCTTACTATACTCCCTGAGGACAAGGAAAGTCAAACGCATACAATGTAGGCTGATCCATTAATACCTAGGATTTTATTTATCACATGATACGCTGATTTGATTGATTTGAAGATAGTTTATTGTATATATAAAATATGGTCACATTTGCTGTGTCAGAATTTGATAAATGCAATTTAATGTACATTGATCAATGTTTACTTTGTTTTCTATGAAAAGGCTAAGGTATCGAACAGTACTCAATCTGTAATTCCTATATAAAACACAAATCAGAGATCAGACATTGATTAATGTTGAAATCATCCCGTTTGTCATCAATTTGAGTTGTTAATTTGCCGTCAGCATCTATTTTCAATAAAATACCTAAGTACGAAGCAGATGTGGAAGACTCTGTGGTGTCTTTTATTTCAAGTTCACTGGGGTATATAGAATCGACATATGAATGAAAATGATCATTAAATCTCCTTAAAATTATTGTAAGATCAACGCCGGATTCAGACGGGTCTCCAAGGGAACACACACCCCCCCCCTTTTTTTTTTGCTGCCAAAAATATAAAATGAAAGATCAAGATCAATTTAAATAAAAAAAAACATGTCATAGAATATTACTGCACAAGAAAGTCTACATAATGAAAACTATTACATTTTCACTGTTAAAGATATTATAAGTAAAAATCAGCAATATACAAGTATGGCTTTGTATAGGATGCTTCAGAAGTTGTTTTCTGGTATGTTTTAAGAGAAACATGACCGTAAATATGCTTTCATTTATATATCATGGTTATTAAGTTTGAAAAAAATACTATGAATCAAAACAGTATATAGTATTACATCATGTAATCTTTATCATGTCCAATATATCATTTAATTCAGTAATAGAAACACATTGACTGAGAGACAATTATAATGGTAATTTGATCAGATACACATAAACTTGACTTCAAAATTAACAATATTTATTCCAATCAAAGATTTAACGGTGGTCCGCGCGGAATCTACTTGCCCTTTCAATACCGAGGGTAATACGGAAGGTAATCGTGTTCAAAAATCCAAACAGTAAGCTTGTTACTGCAAAGATCAAATAATTTCACGAATGAAGACTGCAACACTGAGGTATACATTTCCGAGAAACATAGCTTAAACTCCCTGAGTTACAAACATACATTAGCTGATACTGAAAATTAACACGGTTGCGTGCTTGGATTAACACTATTACCCGCCTTATTTCCATAGCTGTATTTTTCCAATCTTGCCAGTTAATGTTCCACGTTCTTGGCTTTAAAGAAGGCTAAAGTTAAGCTCCGTACAATGTATGGAAGTGTTTGGTTATTGTAAGCGACTGAGTGAACTATGGAGGTCCATGAATATTCCGCTTGAAAACCAGTTTTTGAAGTGTAAGTCGATAGGTCTGATGGAGGGGCAAGGCATCCAGAATAAAAATAATCCAGTTCTTTGCTTGCTCTGCGCATCTTTGAGAATTTATCACTCAGACGTCACCAGCTTTAAGTAAAGTATCACAAATTTAGACCTATGTTTAGCTCTAAGGGCCGTAGCGGTGAGAGTTCTTTAACGTGTCTATACCTGCCGCAACACGGGACTTCCGTTTTTAAGGTCAAATAATGTTTTTAAAAAAATTCTCAAGAACAGGACCATGGATACTTATATTAATATGCAAGAATCCCTATTTGGTGCAAATTCTAATTTGATCAAATTGTGGTCATGGTCCCTAAGGGGTAGGGCGGGGATACAACAGGGGATCAAAGTTTAACATAGGAATATATGGGAATTTTTTTTATAATTTTCAATAACAGCAGGGCGATATATAGAAACTTCTCTAGACAGCAGGACCTTAATTAGTCATATTGATAAGCAAGCATTTTCAGCTATAGTATTACAAATTTAAGTTTATTCATTTCAAGGACCCCTGAGGTAGGATGGGGTAATAATTGTTCAACGTTTGATATGGAGATATACAGGAAGTTAATTAAAACTTTTTTGCAAGAATAGCAGGACTACACACTATGGGGTGGGGTTAGCTTGATTTTGTCCTGTCTGTCTGAAACGTTAACGGTAACTTTGCTCATAACTTTTAAATGGTAAGTGGTACATCGTTCATATTTAATGTATAATTTCCTTGTGACAAGACCTTCTTGTAACGTTGGCCTAGAACTTTGACCTTCTAAGTTATCTTAGGCAATATCCTTATAGCAAGACCTTACGTTTCATACCAATATTTTGTTTTAGTGTGTGACCATGTATCACAGTAATTACATGACATTATGAGGCTAGGTTGGGGTCACAATCTGGGATCAAATTTTTCATTGGGATAAAGGTTGCAAAAAATCTTTTAAAAATCACAATTGCTTAACAATATGAAACCCAAGGTGACTCTTGCGTATGATAAGGCGTATGGGCCTCTTGTTCAAATCTAGGGGCGAGGAACGAGATGGCGAGTGGAGGAGGGTATGGGGAGTCGCCCCTCCTCTCCCTTTAAAAGAAATGGTACTTGTTAAATTTGTTACAATTTCAGCGAAACCCCTTCCCCGGCCCCCTCCCTTTTCTTCGTTCCTTCCTTTTCTCACTTTTTTCATATCAGTTCTCATTTCAAGATTGACATTACACGAGTATCCTGTGGGAGTCCGGGTTAGAATTTGTCCTCAGTACTCCTTGCTAGTTGTAATAGGTGGCTAAATGGTGCGGTCCTTCAGATGAGATCGCAAATACTGAGAACTGGTGTCACATCAGGTGTGGCATGCTCAAGGGCCCTAAGTGCCGAGCATACGCCTAGATTCTGTAGCCCTTCACCGGCAATGGCGACGTTTCCATGTGAGTGAAAAATTCTCGAGAGGGACATAAAACAGTATACCACTTTTGCAAGAGGAAAAAGTATTTTTGATTTATCGAGTTCATAGCCTAAAATTTAAACTAGCCACATAACCTTAAGAAAAAAAGTTTAGGGAATAATAGTAAAATAAGAGGGCTTACGGGTACAGAGATAGGATAGGCTAAAATAATATTCAATAAAACCTTACAAGTTTTAGGAAGGCTATCTAAGTCACACAATTACAGAGAGCGAGTGACATCGCTTGAAAATGATAATTAAAGGGACAGAGTTTTTACATATTTTATGGTGCTTAACATATGTAACAACCAAAAGGTCCGATAAGAACATGATCGATTAGCTATTTAGCTCACCTGAGCCAAATACTCAGAAGTAGTTCTACAGTGTCCGTGAACTTTTCCCATTTTTTATGTCTCTTCTGCTTTTTTTTTTGGGGGGGGGGTCAAAGGTCAAAGACCAACCATAACTGCTTCAGTGGAAAGCAAAGAATTAAGGACATCTTAGTTATCTAGAAGAATATTCGATTTCGTTGAAATCAGATACTAAATGTTTTACACCGTTGTCGTGTTTTTCTGGACTTTTCCAAGAATGCACAATTACATGTTATTATATGTCATCCAACGTTTAAGGGTCCAGCAATAGGGAATCCCGTGGAATGTCCCATCTGCTTTGAGACCTACAAAATGTCTCGGTATCTGCCATGTTTTCACACATTTTGTCATACCTGTCTGTCGTCTTGTACCCTGACCACGTGTAAACAGACCCCAGTCGGCTTTCGGTGTCCTCTATGCCTAGATTTCGTCCCAGCACCCTCATATTGCGTACAACCAGAAAACTGGGCACAACCTATCAATAACACAGTTAAATTGTTATGTGAAAATTTTGACAAGGTTTGTGATGTTTGTAGGCGTGAAGATGAAGTAGAATATGCAAGTGATTGGTGTAGAGTGTGTGCAGAGTTGTTATGCAAGCCATGCGCGAAAGCTCATAAGAGAAACATTGTAAGTCGGGACTATAAGATAATTGCGATCACGTAGATTGATAAATTGCTTGGCAGACAAGAGGATGAGAATACTCATTCATTTTGTTGGAAACATGACAAAAAAGTGAAATATTTTTGTGTAGATCATGAAATACCTTGCTACACTCAGTGTGTGTGCACTGAACATAGAAAGTGTAGACTAATTGACACAGTGGAAGAAATGATCAAAATCTACAACAATCTCAAGATGTGGGCAATCTACTGCAAGAGATCCAAGTGTACAACAGAGCCCTTACCAAAGCAAAAAATGAGGGAAATGACAATATGAAAGTCATTGAAGATGCGACTGACAATATTACACAGGATTTTACTGAGCTGAAGGATAAAATTGTGATACGTGTTGAAACTCTTTTCGAGAAATATTTATCTGATATTGCAAGAGACGCAAAAAAGCAAGGATAAAATGGCGTTAAATGTGGATACCACCTAGTGGACAGATTTTCTACGACTCTGAAGAAAGCTGAAGAAAGTACTTGGTGTGATAAAATCTCAATCAGTTCTTGTTACATAATACTTCAAAATCAAAGAGCAGATCTCTTTTTTTATTCAGTTAGATGCATCTGAAGTGAAAATCATCTTAAAGACACACCCACCAGTAGCAATGACAAACATTTTGCAGGTTTCAAAGTTTGCAGATTTTGAATTTGAACTACACTCGTCTAGATGTTTGCAAATAAGACTTGATATGACGAGCGCTACTATGCACACTGTTAGTAAACTTGTCAGGTCAGAAGACGATATCACTCGTGGTTGTTTCCTCCAAAATGGGGATATTGTTTTCGTAAATAATACATCACATGGAGGTAGTTTTCTTCATTATAGCAAAACTAAACTTCAACGAAAAATAAAAAGGGATGGGAGGCCAAGAGATGTACTGTCTTATGACGATAAGTTATTGTTAGTATCTACTATAAAAACAGGTGATCAGGGATGTGTTGAAAAGCTGAGTATGAGCAGGGTTTTTTAAAGTAAAGGAGGTGTTTGCTGGAGATAGATGGTCATTTGCATTAGCGTATTCCTCGGGCTTCATTTATATAGCATGCTCTGCATTTATAGTGAAATATTGAGGGAGATATTGTCAAGAAATACGCTACACAAGTACGAACGCTATCGGTGGCCTTTAGCAACGACCACGAAATAATCAGTTCAAGCTGTTCCACTAATGGTGTAACAATGATGAATGAAGAAGTACAGAAGATCTTTTCTTACACACATGAAAATCTGATATATCCGTGTGAAATTGGTGTGGACTTTACAGGAAATATATTTGTTGCAAACAAAAGCAGCAATAGTATTCATGTGCTGTCACCAAAAGGAAATTTATTAAAGATTTTCAGTGTTTCATCTCCAAGGTGTATCAAATTTAAGGAAAATTCACATATGTGTTTTGTAGGAACTGACAACGGAACAACGAAAGTGTATGAATTTAAATCGCACTAAATTTAGAAACCAGAGTCGGCACCGACACAAAATCTTTTATAGGCATTCCCCAATTATTCTAAAATCTATCACTACCCAGTGTAGTGATATGTTCGGTTTCACATTAATTCATAAAGTTTGAATTTATACTATTATTGAACTACCGTACCCGGGAGGTCGTGAGTTCGAGCGCCGCTCATGCCAATAAAACCATAGGCAACACATTAGGACTCCCTCCACTTCCCACCTTGAGCAATCACAACATTGTTATCTTATTTCATATTCATTGCGTTCATGTAAATGTATGGATGTGTATTTTCAACAAGCAATACCAGTTCGACTTAAAACTCAGTATCGTTGTATAATCTTATCTGTCAGGCATCATTCATGTTGATTAATGACTTGTACCAAACACTGTCAAGACATTTCTATATATTATCATGTGTTAATGTCTCTGATTTACTAGGGAATTTTGTAGATGACCATTTTTGTGCAGCCCGGACTTAACATATCATATAATTCTACATGTTTATTTCCTTTTGGTTTTTACTTGCAAGAAATAAAAGTCTACTTCAATACAAACATGCGTCCTAAATTGTGTGCCAGACAAGCTACAATGCAGCCCTGCACGGGTCGAGTGCAACATGAAGCAATTCTAACCTGTATCCGTGATGCACCAGCTAACCATACAGGAGTTGTGTGTAGTTTTCACAATTTTAGACGGTGAGCAAGCTGGATACGTTAAACTTGTTGCCTCAGTTCGCACGTGTTTAATGAATTATTTATTATCAATGACAATATAAGCCATTAATTAATTACACTGTATACCACAACAGTGGTGCAATAAATTGTAGCAGGGAGTGATAACTTTACAGGTCGATGGAAATCCTGCCCTTCTAATTTCTGAATGACGAATCGTTCAAGGTTATTTGACGTTATCATTCTGACAAGTAAACATATTTTAAACCCTATTTTATCTTTCTTGGGAAGTTTCACCCACCGCTATTTTCATCCTTATGTTGACTTTTCCCCGATAAAATTGGACTGCAGAATATAATGGTAAGGGTACATGTCATCGTCGCAGAACTGATCTGGATTATAACGTCGTTTAGAGGTAGGTATACAATTTTAAGTACTTTCATTTTGTACCTAGCCGTACCTGCCTATACCTAGGTAGTTAATGTTAACAGGCTACCAAGCTTAAAGGGTTCAACAAACACTCCTATGTGTGTCCTTATAATGTTCATGTTAGTGCCATTTGTTCTAACCGATAATGTGATTTTTATATGGAGAATGTTTATGGACAAATAATTCGGTAATCATAATGGTATCTGACACTTCTTGACAAATACATCCTACAACACATGATTTAATCGATCAATCCGCCAGCCTAACTGTGATTTTGAAAATCTAACTAGTTTTCCTACTCCATCAGAGTCAATCAGAAAATAGGAGCAAGACGTAAGAATTGAGTATCTCAAGGACTGTTTTGTCTAATCAATATCTTTTGACACGAGATCTTCATGTATTACAAGTAAATTCATGTAAGAATTATATCGGTCATACACACGCACAGTGATTTACGTCGCAAAGACATCACATATGTATGGAAAGGTGAATGTAACAAACAGTGACCTATAAAGAAACAAAATTAAGAGCTGGGATACATACATACAAGGATGTATGTATCTTTCATTTATTTTAGTGCAGCAGAAGGAGGTGTTAAGGCCGAATAAATCCTGAAGTGGGTTTTCTGTTAATTATCGATTTCTGTTAATTTTGTTTTATTTTGCTTTCTAACGTCAAGAGCAGATCTCTGTAGGTAGATTTTTTTTAACGCAGTCAGTAATGTGCAAACAAGCAAGAGCTCTGCAAAATTTCTAAAAGTGAATTGAGTGGCGGTCACTTTCCTCTCAGGCCTGCTTATCAAATAACCGCATATATCAATCTCACTATTATGATTTGACCAACAATCTTTTATTTTCTTCTTGTAGTTTCTAGTGTGGAAGTTTTCACCTTTTTTTCCTCCGTCCAGCCTCCCACTGACTGGCGGAGTGCGCACACGCATTGCCGTAATAATTACAATGGTTCTCTGCTCAGCAAGGGGGATCCACTCATATTACTGGACCATGTGACTTCAGTTGCTTTTTTTGAAGATGTTTGGACAAGCACCTATTTAGGACTTTCTCCATGGATCATATACAAAGGTATCATATTGGTTGACGCAATAGCAAGGGATATTATTTTCTATTCCAGTTAGGGGGCCTCCGTGGCCGAGTGGTTAGAACACTGCGCTCAAAATCACAAGGCCTCTCACCACTAGTCGACCCGGGTTCAAATCTCGCTTGCGCCGATATATGTGAAAGAGTTTGTCAGTTTACTTTCGGAAGGTCGGTGGTCTCTTCCCGGGTACATTGTATCCGAGTTCTCTCCTCCACCAATAAAAACTGGACGCTACCAGATAACTGAAAAATTGTTGAGTGTGGCGGAAAACAATAAACAATCAATCAATCAATCAATCTATTCCAGTTATCGATCACTTTAGTTTCCAAATTTTGAATAATGTTACATTGCATAATACTGATAGCAAGTGTGCAGGTATGGTTAAAGGCATTGAAGATTGATTGATTCCGCCACACTCAACAATTTTTCAGTTATCTGGTGGCGTCCAGTTTTTGTAGGTGGAGGAGAGAACCCAGATACAATGTACCTGGGAAGAGACCACCGACCTTCCGAAAGTAAACTGGCAAACTTTCTCACATATATCGAAAGACATTGAAGAAAATCATGTTAAATTCAGCAGTTCGGGTAAAACTACATTTTCAGCGGTTGATTCCCATTTTTAAAAACTATAGTGTACCATGGTGTACAGGCAATGCACATATATACTGTAAAATTGAAATACACATCAGCCGACAACCTTAATAGGACAAAAATTTTATATGAAACTTTTAATTTTTTAAAGATGGTTTTTGTCGATTACAGGGTGTTTTGACAGCACGCATATTAATTCTCCCCAGTTTTATAAACTGACGACGAATGAATCAACGATTGGATCTTGCTTCAGAAGTTGCTCAGAGTTGAAGACGTCGTACTTTGGACTTCAGGTAAAATATCAAACGAAGGACAAGAGACACTTCGTTGAATTTTACATGTTTCCTGTTGTGTTAATGTAACGTAAACATTCAAAGCACCATTAACATGATATATTGGCATACCTGTGAATGTTTAATGTCTGACAAATTTGTTTAATCGTTTACAATTATTTTACGTTATTCTTGTGTTGTAAGCATTTCATACAGTTCTCTAGACTGATGGGTTCTGTTATTCGTTCTTCTCATACTCTGGGCTTATGTAAATATGATTACATTCTTATATAATTTTCGTATGTAAAATTTAACATTTAGGATTGATCAAACTTTGCCCCGTAACTGTACACGTCTTCAACTGCATGATCATGTACTTTGGACAGATATGAAAGTTTTTTAGCACAGATTTTAATACGTAACAGAAGTGGTATGAATGTACATATGGATATATGGAAAATACTGTTTATAGTATTTGTAGATAGAGTTTTCAAAATCTAATCAATGGTCATTTCATAAATGCAAAATTACATAATTTCAAAGCTTGAAAACGAGATATGTCAAGATGTGAAAAATAATACGTATATATGATTGACAGTTTTCCATTTTTTATACTGGATGATGGAACTTGCTGTTTTGTAAACGGGGCAACTGGATACGCTATAGGCGAAAATTACTATAATAAAGTAGTCATATCCTGTACTGTCTTCGATTCATCGTTTGTCATTTTCAGGGGAAGTCCTGCATTTGTTTACCCACTATGCTTCAGGCCAAGAAAGATGACCGCCAGTGTAAAAGTTCATGTGAAGGAAAATTTGAGAAATGTGGAGGTCGTGACGCCATTAGCGTGTATAAAAAGTGTAAGCACTCATTTTTCTGTGTTAAACTTTAGTTAAGAGAAATTATTTTTTATATTTTGAAAAGAAAATATATATACAGTGTATATGCAAATTTCCGTACTTTATGGAATACAAATCATGATTTATCTAAGAGTACGATTATTTGATAAAGTTGACAATGTTCTCGAGGCGATTCGTTTGTTAACAATTCTTCTGCACAGATTTCCCTTCCGAGAAAGACTACCACGAATCTCGGCAATGTGCGACAGTGACATGTCGCCAGGACGGCAAGCACGTGTATCGTGCCCATAGGTGTTCCAACCGCTTCAACACTCTCTGTAGTATGTGTCTATCTGTAATCTAACAAAATTAAATTGCAGATAATTCACAGTATCATAAGTTGTTACCTAAACGTTTGTAATGTTTTGATCTTTTCATAAAATGTTAGTAATGGCTCATAAATATTTCATAGTTCAGTTTTTTTTCATTGGATCTGTTTTGTTAAAAACATGAAATACTTTCTTCCGTGAAGGCAATGGAGAAATAAGTTCAGAAAAGCAATCGCTAAGGAATAGTGCACAGTTTTGCAGCCAGAAGAAATCTCGTGTTGTAATGGATGACGTAGATGATGTTTGTCAGAGAGCCGCTGTGGACAACGTCACGCAGTTCTGGGTAGACCTTCATCGTTATCCCACAGGACCATTCCAGGCAGGCTATAATGGTAACATTTTTAGGCATCTGTCATGATTATTGTAAGAATTCTAGAAATTGAAACCTGGAGAATTCTCCAATCATAAAGCATACAGATTGGAATATGGAATGTCATATATTTTACAGGATAGCCAATTACAAGATCTTTGATTAGCTAGTCCGCGGGCTGATTAACATGATATGAGGAACTTCAATTGCGCTTGCGCGTGTAGGGAATTTTGGAAGGTGGAATTGGAATAATTCATTCATGATAGCATCGTGTTGAGTGAAACAAAAAACTGTATATATTATATGTACATATTTCTGTTGTATTTAATTCACTATTAGAACGATATATTATTATAACCACTGGGTCGATGCCTCTGCTGGTGCACTGTTAGTCCCCGAGGGTTTTCACTAGCCCAGTTGCTAAGTACTAAAATTTAATGTGAAAACATTAAGAAATTCATTTCAAAATTAAGGATTATCTCCCTTAGGCATAGCTCTGATCCTTAGCCGGATTTAACTCCAGAATTTAGTAATTTTTGGTTCCTCTAGCTCTTCCAAGTTTGTTCTTACTTCGGTATTCCAGCATATTTGACTTGAGCATCACTGAAGAGACATTATTTGTCGAAATGCGCATCTGGTGCAACAAAATTGGTACGGTTAATGTTATATATATATATATATATGTATATATATATATATATATATATATATATATATATATATATATATATATATAAACACAAAATTAGAATAGATCCTCAGTAACCCTTGGTTGTTTGCTTGTTGTAAGAGGCGACTAAATGGGGTGATCCTTCGGATATGACCGCAAAAACCGAGGCCCCGTGTAACAGCAGGTGTGGCACGATAAAGATCCCTCCCTGCTCAAAGGCCATAAGCGCCGAGCATAGGCCTAAATTTTGCAGTCCTTCACCGGCAATGTTGACGTCTCCATATGAGTGAAAAATTATCGAGAGGAACGTTAAACAATATATAATCAATCAATCAATCGTTATGACATGATACATTTAATGAACGTTGTTAGAAGAATCATTTCTGTACGTGAATCTTTGACTCTCAGAAAGCACTTTTATATGTAAATATTTCAGTGTATTTGAAGTAGGGGACAATATAGCCATGATTCGTATAGTATTTGTTATGTCACTGTTCCACCGGAAAATCTGCCATACTGCTAGTTACAAAAGAGGACTAGATTCTGTCCACACGGGTATTTATTCTCATTATTTTTCAGACACTGACGTGTACCCGTTCTCGTGTTTTAAGTACACCAACAGAAGTTATGTGAAGGTCTCCTCATGTGAAGAACAGAATTCCTATTTGTGTGTAGTCGGTAATGTACTAATTAACAGCTCGGATTTATTTTTATTGAAATAGATGTAGAATTATCAAAGGACTCCTGACTTTATAAGAAGAAGGGAAATTAAATTTGAGAAAAAAATATAATTCTGTCATTTTTTGTTTAATCCCAGCTCGTTGGTAAACACAGTTTATTATTCCCTTGCAACGGAATTGTCGATATGGTAACGGGATGGTGGGGGAGTTATGAAATACATCGCTGTACCCATTTGCGAGGGGATGATATGTTTCTGCGGTTTTAATGTGGTTGTTGAAACTGGAAACATTTTCCCGTACTAGATATTTTCTAATGTCAGGATATTATGTGTCAATGTAAATGAAGAGAACAGGTAGATATCACATTTTAGATGTCACATTATAGATATTGCATTTAGAGTTAACTGACGAGAACGCAGATTCCCTGTGCTCCAGCAAGCTCAGGAAAGCTAGTGGCTTTACGATCGAGAATTCGAATCTTGTTGATGTGACAGTGGAGGCACTATGTGAAAAAATTCACCCTTCACCTGCTGATATGGTGAACTTGACTTACTCGGGTAAGTACAATCAACAATTAAAAGATGGACATGAATTGTTGGTATATACTGAAGGTGATAACATTGAATTCTTAATAAAACAATATCGAGTATTCACAATCACAGAAAAAATATATATAGTCTAGTATTTTGGCAATGTGCCAATTAAGGGATAAACAGAAAGTCTGTAACAAAGTTCCGTATTCGGAATCGGTATATTTTTGTGAATAAAATTATGTTTTATAAATTATAGGTGTGATTGGGCTAGCAGTAAGTGGTGGTCTTGTGATGTTGGGATTTTGCATAGTCTCCATTATATGTTGCGGTAAAAGAAAAAAGTAAGGGAATTCAAGGACGTTGATTTATTTGAAATTATCCTGAATATGTTAAGTTCTCCTGGAGAAATGCAAAATGAAAATGTGTTATTGTCGATTTTGAGTAGACAAGGTTTCAAGTGCTTCAATTCTTATCTGAAACTGAATCAAATCAAGTGAATTATCAATAACAATCATGCAAACTGATGGGTTTTTCCACAAACAGTAGCGAATTTCATGGCATTACAAGTAAACTTTTAAATATTTTTATAGGAAAAATGAGGAAAAACCACATATTGAGATGACAATAGCACAGTATTCACCTGTGAAGAAGAATGAATATGTTTGAAGGCATGCTGTAACTGATGGTGTACACATCGAAGAAAAAATTGCATGTTATATTATACTGTGATTCGAAAGAAGTATACTCAAAATGTGATATACTAAAATCGAACTCTTCATGATTACAACCCACACTGCAAAACAGTTTGTCGCCTTTCAGTGATTTCCACTATACGACAATGATGATTGAATGGTACATGCTAATGATATAGTTCGTTAAGATAAAGAACGTGGCCTTTAGAACAAATATGGGATACGTTGATGTTGATATCAGAGTACGTCTATCTATTGTTGTGTTATCTTTGTATTAGTTTAAAACAAAGGGACTTTCTGTAGTCATACTAGCTGTAAACGTTGTAGTGATAAATATGCTGCGAGGTATTTTTGTGCCATGGTATTCGCAGTGCGGAAGGATTATCATTCTGGGGGTTTTATTTGTAATTCTTTACCATACGAATAGTAAGCTATATTTTAAAATGTTGTTTACATACTTCCATAATTATGTTTCATTTCGCTAAGGAATATTTCTAAAACGGATATTTTGTCATTATTTGTCTATGTGTAGAATTGTTATTGTCAATAAAATATGTACAGACACAGAAGCACGCTTTATGGTGCACAACACACCATTGTCCTACAAACAAGCAGTGAAGACATGCGAAGTTGATTACTATGGAAAATTAGCGGGCAAACATGACTTCAACGATGACATCATAAATCAGCTTTCCGAAAATACGCAATATTGGCTTAATGAATACACAGTACTTTCGGACTGGATTAACTATATAGGTAGGTATGGGCTGTAACGGAATAGAAAAAAAATAATTTCCCTAACCAAAACATTGCCCAATTTCATGTTGCAAGCCATGTGGATAATTTGTTTTTGAAGTTTCTACACATTAACTGTATTTGATGTTCCAGTTTTAATGCTTGATATTCTTACCATGAAGGTTGTTTTAATTCTACCATTGTGTCAGAAGTGGATTTTATTGACATAGCCATTAAACCTCATACGGTGGCATCTTGTTACGACGAATGCAATCAGGCAAATTTATTTGCTCTCCAGGTATCAATTTACTGGCACCACTTCTTTCTAATATCACCACTTCTTTATAATGGCACCGATTCCTTCTAATGTCACCACTTCCTTCTAATGTCGCCACTTCTTTCAAATATCACCACTTCTTTCTAATATCGCCACTTCTTTATAACGGCACCGATTCTTTCTAATGTCGCCACTTCTCTCTAATGGCACCAATTCTTTTACTTAATCATTTTTGATGAACTCACCACGCACTTGTAATAGCACTACTTTTTTCTACTGGATCCACTGCTTCCTAATGGCACCACTTCTTTCAAATGACATCACTTCTTTCTAATGTCACCACTTCTTTCAAATGTCACCACTTCTTTCTAATATCGTTACTTCTTTCTACTGGCACCACCGGTCACGGTAGCGCAGTGGATAATGGGTTCGCTTCATAACCGGGAGTTCGAGTCCTGCTGGTGCCATGGCCGCGTCAAACCCAAGACGTGAAAATAAGTAATGATTCGTCAAATGTTCAGCATTAGAAGCGAGAATCACAAGTCTTTCGAATATGATTTACGGAGGTCCCGTGTCGCGGCAGACGTTTGCACGTTAACGAACCCTCACTGCCATGGCCCTGAGCATTAAGCATAGGTCTAAATTTGTGGTATTTCAACTACAGCTGCAGACGTCTCATCATGAGTGTAAATTCTCGACGGGACGTAAAACAAACAAAAAGTTCTTTCTAATATCACCACTTCTTTCAAATGTCACCACTTCGTTTTGATGGCACCACTTCTTTCTAATATCACTTCTTTCTACTTGTCCACTTCTTTCTACTAGTATCTCATCTTTCTAATGACACCACTTTTTCTACTGGGACAAAGCGAGGAAAATACGAAAAATATTTTATATTTGTTAATTACCACAATATGGATACGTTATGTGATGTCTTTGTGCTCGCTAATATTTTTGCTAAAAGTTTACAAAATGAAAGAGTTAGCTTTCTAGTTTGACAACGTTCTGTTTAATAACAATGTGTAATGTTACTTACTGTTAACAAAATGGAGGCAAACACTGGGCACCATCAGTACAACTTATACATAACTAAAGAGAACTAAATTGATACAAACCCATGACAGGGGTCTCTTCATGTTGGTAAATGACAAACCCATGATGTGAGTCTCTTCATGTTGATAAATGACAACCCCATGCATATGAATTGACGTTTTGTGGCGTTTACAATCTTCATTATAAAATTCTAGGGTGGAAGATGCTGGTGCTTGAATGGGACTGTTGTAATAACAGATCGAGTAAACGCTTCCTTCTGCTCAAACAGATGTTCTGGAACAGATAAATTAGAATATTGCGGCTCTGATAATTTCTTCAGCGTATATTCTAAATGTAAGTATATACATGTATGCAGTTTGATAAATACATGTATCAGTTTTACATTGTACATGTTTGGTTGTGGTAGTTAGTATTGTAATCACTATATACACCTATTGACAACAAAGCAGGCATTTTCTTTTCATACCATTGAGGACGTAGCAGTACTTTCGTACACTAGTGTCTTGAAATGTTGTTAACACTGTTCACACTCGCAATTAAATACTGTTTTTTAACTTTTGCAGTTGCCAAAACAAATGTCGCTAAAGTTCATCACAGAAGATGCAGTTATTACATATGTAATGAAACTTTTCCAAACGGGTTGCTTGCAGCGGATTATTGCAATACAACTCATTCTGTTGTATGTCTATCAGGTACAACGAATATTTGGCTTCTCCAGAAAAATGTTACACATTTAGATTACGAGAGCCAAACATTGTATATAATATTCTATCCTATTTTGTTTTTCGAATTTTCGCTTTGTTAAAAAGCCTAATCGGTCCATTTTTTAAAGGTGAATCTCAATCGTATGTCGCAGGTTTATCAATATTTAAAGTTTTATGTGCTACTAGTATTTCAAAATAAAGACAATAAAAATCTTTTATTAAAAGAAACATAACCTTTTTCTTATCTTTGGTTTGTGACTGAGTAATGTTCGAATAAATCAATTCTGAATAATTCCAGGGATTAAACATTGTAATTTCAAAATGACATTTTGAAGGATTTTTTTTTATTTGCATTAAAATGTTAATGTTTGATTTTATATTAATACCTATGTGTTATCATATATAATAATGATTTTGAAACACAATTATATAGAAAACGAAAACACGAGTAAAGTTGAACTTGGGACATACTATGATGCTGTCAATAAATGCCACATAAACGGAACCTTGGTTTACAATGATGCCAAAAATGGAAGAGGTGTGTGTGCCATACGCGACGACTTTTATCAGAGGAAAGGTTTCTGGACATCAGTATATCGTTATGAACAAATCCTGCAACCTGATAATGGTAATAAATTACAAGTTGATCGTTCATTTTACAGGGATGTATCATGCACCGATCATAATTCAAGCTTGAGAAAAAATATCAACTTCTATTTAAGAAAAACTTTGTTTAACGAATAAAAAAGATGACTTACTGGTATCTATTTCTAGGAATTAGAAGTATAAAGAATTCTTACAGATGCCAGGTTTTGTTTGTCCGAAACAAAGCCACTCAACTCAGCTTGGTACCCTGCGATTTACTTGTGAAAAGACCTTTCCTCTGCATGCCAAATAAAGGTACAATTGTTATTTATAGATTATTAACGTCAAACTAACAACTGAACTTTATGAGAAACGGGATGATATCAGCTTCGCCAAGGTCATATTCATGTATCGTTATTCCTTCATCAACTGCATATGGTGTTTATGTCTCTCAACTGATTCGATATGCAAGAGCTTGTTCTGCGTGTGATAATTGTTTTTAATCGAGGCAGGCTATTGACAAACAAGTTGATTTTAAATGGGTTTTGACAGTCTCGTTTAAAGCCGGCATTTCGCAAACTCTGTGGTCGTTATAATGACCTAGTTTGCCAATGCAACCTTTCATTGGGTCAAATGCTGTCTGACGTGGTTAATGCCAATTGTTAAGCCGTTCTTTACAAACTACGGATTACTCCCTTTACCTGATCAATATATTGGGCTCACGGTGGGTGTGGCCAATCGAGAGGGGATGCTTACTCCTCCCAAGCACCCAATCCCACTTCTGGTATTCCCAGAGGTCCGCGTTTGCCCAACTTTTATTTGTATTCCTTATAGGAGTTATGATTGATTGATTATATATTGTTTTACGTCCTACTTGAGAATTTTTCACTGATATGGAGAGTCACTATTGTCGGTGAAGGGCTGCAAAATTTACGCCAATGCTCGGCGGTTATTGCCTTTGAGCAGGGAGGGATCTTTATAGTGCCACACCTGCTGTGACACCGGGCCTCTGTTTTACGGTCTCATCTGACGGACCGCCCAATTTAGTCGCTTCGTACGACAAGCAAGGGGTACTGAGGACTTATTCTAACCCGAATCCCCACGGGGGCATAGGAGTTATGAGATTGATCACTGTTCGTTATATTCACATTTTTATCCAAACTGAAGGTGACGATTTCGCCTCGCATTATTTCCACCACGACTCCAAATTGAATACCATCGTGCAAGCTCCGCTCTAAAAGAATTTCTACCGACCTTCTCCAATACCGCAGAAAGAAAAACGGAAGTGATGCTGCGGTAAATTTAAAATAATGCATGTTAAAGTCTGGAACAGAATTCCGCATTATACAAAGCCTGATATTGATACCTAAATCAATAATATAAGCTGTATTAGATTACAGCACATATAACCATCGAATAACACTCATCTACTTCAACGTCATATATAGAAGAGGGGGCTTCTATAACGACACACATTTGCAGACAAGCTGAAATATATGTAATTTTTTTTTTCAGGACATAAAGAATTTGAAAATATGTTCTGGTACGGAAAAAATGAGAATAAATTTGAAAGATAAATTAATATTTGTTGTTGAAGATGTGATCAATATAAAAAAAAATGTTCATAGGTATTTGTTTGGTACATGTAAACATTTACATAAAAATATTGAATAAAATATATGAACTCGAAAATATATTAATGACTGCAAGATTCAAGCTCTATAAATAACAGATATATATTCATGCATTTTCTTTATTTATTCCTTCTAATGCCAACCAGGAACTACGGTGACAGTGCCAACCTTTGATGCCATGAACAGAAAAAAGGAAGGTATGACTTAACCTTTTAATGAAAATAATAAATAGTCTATTGTATGGTGACATATCTGCATTTAAATGATTTTTTACTTCTCTACTGTATAATATACGTTTAGATCAAACTATTTTCAGAATCGTCCACATCCGGATTGGTAGTTGGGATCGTTGTAATGTCTCTAATAGCTTTACTTAGCGTATCGGTCATCCTCTTCCTAGCACGACAAAGGTAAGGATAAGAGTGACAAGAAAAGATACAGTACTGTTTTGTATACGTTCATGTATTCTCTTTTTATGACTGTTTTTGTTTTAGATTTAAAAAGAAGATGAAAAGAAAGCGTACAACAAAATTTACTTATATCAACAACTCGGTTTCAATGGAAGATGGAGATAACGACGAAATTGAAAGATGTGAAAGGCAGATTGGAAACAGAGCTGACAATCATCGTCACCAGCGGTACACGGATACACAAAATATCGGTCAAAATAACAATGAAATGACTGTCGAATATGACTTCGTGGAAAATTCTCACCCTGAAGCAAGCATGTATGACGAAAACATATACGATAATAACTCTCAAACTGCAGATGATGTATATTATGAAATGTCCCCTGATAATGACGTTCGTGAAATATCTGCGTCATCCAACATCACTGCCCACAGGGTTTCCGATAACCCTTTGCCAGACCATTTAGAGGGAATATACGATATACCTGTCGCTAGTATTGTACATGAAAACTCCCTCAAAAAATCTACAACAAAATCTAAGCAAGATATTTCTCAAAGCGATAATACATATTTAGATCAAAGTGAAAATTTGAATGAAATCCCCTATGAGAGAATGGAATCACTGGAAAATGGAGAAGATAATTATAAAGAAATGTCCGGGATCTGAAATATCTGTTGCAAAAGTGTCATCACTGATCAATATAACCAAAGGCCTACTGGTACAGATTTTGATTGATATGGACAAAATGCGCGTATCTATACATGCACAATGTCTACATTAACGAGACCGCATTTTTCACAGCAGACTAGTTCATTGTGTAACCGGTCAACTGGAAATGCTTACGCCTCCCTTAGACACCCGATCCCACAATTGATGTTTCCAGCGGTCTGCGTTTGTCCTGGTCTTAAGTTTGTATTTCAGTTAGTTGGGAGTTTCAGGAGTTACGAGATTGATATTGTCCAGGGGTTCAGGGGTCCATGTGTGCCCTTCTTTTAATATTCACTATAGGAGATTTGAGATTAGTTTGTTACCGTCACTTGTTCATTGATCACTGTTCGTTATCATCACTTTTTTCATAGATTTACAGAGTATATGATATATGCCATGCAAATTGTTTAATATACACTTGTATGAAAATCAAATAAGGAAACCGACAACTTCACAGGTATTTAATATTATGTTTTCAGTTCAGTTTTATTCCTGTTTCTTTTTCGTCTTAAATTTTCTTTTTGTCGTTTGTTTTCTTTCCGTCTTTCACTTCAGTTTTCTCCTTATTATATTTCGTTCCAGTCTTCTTTTCATCTGTAATTTTCCGGTTTTCTCTTTCACTATCGAACGACTTGGTATCTAATGCCCCCAGTAAATGATTAATGGAAATTAGTTTCGACTTTTGTTGTTTCTTTATCAGATAGGATTCCTCTTGATCGTTAAATTCTCCTAGTGATGAATCGCTACCCCTTAAAACAGACATACCAAAACAAATCAAAAAATGTACACAACCATTCATAAAATCAAATTAAAAGTTTCACGCAACGTATCAATCGTAAACATGAAATTTAGATAAAGTTAACGATACAGTCTTTATAACTAATTAAGCATGCCCCTTTCTTGTCACTGATTTTGTTTTTGTAAAAAATAAATGTCTTCCCAGCTCCCTAAATTGAATGTGCTCCAAATTAAATCTTCCTCCCCTTAATGTACATGATATGGAGGAGAAAGCATGAACAGGAACATAGACATAATGAACTACAATAAGCCATATAGGAGAAGTGTTCACAAGCTATTTCACACACCCCACCCTTCTTAGATCCACTATAATTTAAAGGATAATAATTGGATCCTCTTGTCTCCACACTATATACACATCTGCAAATGACACTGAAGCATAGTACAAAGTTTCAAGTCTATCCGATAATCCATTTATAGGAGACACGTTGACAAGCTATTTTACATCCTCCGCCCCTTTTAGATCCACTGTAACTTTCAGTAAAATAAATGGATCCTCCCATTCCGATAATATGCACATCAACAAATAGCAATGAAGAATTGTACAAAGTTTCAAGTTTATTTGATAACCTATATAGGAGGAGAAACTTCACAAGCTAATTACATCCTCCACCCCTCTTAGATCTACCTTGTGGACGCTTTTCTACTATATGGCTTATCGGATAGACTTGAAACAATGTTTCATGTGTATATTGTTGGGACGGGAGGATACATTTTTTTCCATGAAAGTTATGATTTTATGATAGACGGACAGACTGACAGAAAGTACGAAATAATAGGTCTACCCCTGGAACAGGGGAGACTTTCATGTTTTGGTCTGAAGTATAGTCATAAAGAGTATCACCAGTACCAATTTGTCATACTTTTGTTACCATTTCTTTTCTTTTTTTTATTTTTGTGAGCAACCTTGAATGCAAGATTTATGTAGAGTTGAAGTTTGATAAATTTTCAAATTCAATATGTAATTTGTGAACCTGGTTTTCGCCCCTAGTATTGAAAGGCTACCGTTTAATACGTAGTCTCCATTTTAATCGGATGGGAAAGTGCTAACTATAGTCGTGCCATTTACCATTGAGTTAATATACTTGTGTACGTGAAATACATAGCCTTATCAAAAAACAGTATGTTATGTTATCATACTCACAGAGCATCCCTGCTGGAACCTCTAGGGCAGTACAGAACGGACATAACGGGAATAAAAACAAGCATGGCTGCAAGTGCAGCAAACCCGAACTCCATCCAGACGACATTGAAAGGATCCTCCCAGTAGACATAGGGGCGTTCTGTGGTGGTGGTAGAGGTCGTTGTCGTCTGATAAGCAAAATGACAGCGAGAGTGACAGCATTTCACGAGTCAGATTGATTACCTTATAACCTTATACTCTAACAAGACATATTAAAGAATATATTCGTAGACATCACGTCTATAGACAACAAGTTGACAGACAACACGTGTACAGACAATAAGTCTGCAGACATCAATTCTATAGACAACAAGTCTACAGACAACAACATTTTCGAACTTTTTAGACAACAAGTGTACAGACAACAAGTCTGCAGACATCAAGTCTATAGACAAGTTCACAGACAAGTTTACAGACATCAAATCGATAGACAACAAGTCTACAGACACACAAGTCTACAGGCACACAAGTCTACAAACACACAATTATACAGCCACACACGTCAAGAGACAACAAGTCTACAGACACACAAGTCTACAGACACACAATTATACAGACACACGCGTCAAGAGACAACAAGTCTACAGACACACAATTATACAGACACACACATCTAGAGACACACAAGTATACAGACACACTATTATACAGACACATATGTCTATAGACACATAAGTCTACAAACACACACGTCTAGAGACAACAAGTCTACAGACACACAATTATACAGACACACGCTTCTAGAGACAACAAATCTACAGACACACACGTTTAGAGACACACAAGTCTACAGACACACAAGTCTAAAGACACACAATTATACAGACACACACGTGTAGAGACACACAATTATACAGACACACACGTCTACAGACACACAATTTTACAGACACACACGTCTAGAGACAACAAGTCTACAGACACACAAGTCTACAGACACACAATTATTCAGACACACACACACTTCTAGAGACAACAAGTCTACAGACACACAATACAATTAAGCAACTATCGTAGTCTTAACAAATAGTGCCAAAGTTACTATAGAATTCGATGTTTTTGATACATTAAGTTTTAACGTTTAAGTTTTACTAAGGTAAAAGAAATGATCATCACACTTTATGAAATTATCAACGACATTAAGATTTTTCCATACTACGTAAAGTTACTAAAATGTATCTCATGATTTATTATACAATAGATATAAATTGCTGTTGTGTATTATTCATGTTAGACATGTTAAAAAAATCAAGGTGACAAGGTCATTAATTTGTATCGGACACACAGCATACGGGTCTCTCTCTCTCTCAACACACACACACACACACACACACACACACACACACACACATATATATATATATATATATATATATATATATATATATAAATAAAACTAATAATTACCTCTGGAAATATGATCGATACCGTTGCGGTAGCGGTCAAACCTCCCAGGTCCCGAGCTATCAGTTTGAAGTCAATGATTTCTGTGTAGGAGAACTGAGGTGTTAAAACTTTATTCACAGTTATATTCCCATCAGCATCCACTGCAAAGTAAGCATCACCTGCAAGTCAAATAACGAAATGAAGAACCATCAATTACATCATCATCTGCTTCCAATGAATAATGATGAAGGACACAATATCTTTAGACTGGCATTCAACCGAGGAGTAATCGTCATTAAATTTGTCTTCAGTGACCTTTATCAAAATCTTTGGAGATGGATACAATGTTGTTTTCACCGCCAATATATAGCAATACCATTCTGTGCAATAAACGTATATATGGTAGAAATCTTACTATGATCAAGCCAACCCGTATGAGATATGTGCTTACCAAATGCCGTCATGTCTACGCTGTATACCACACTGCTGAGTGAAGCGGTTATATCATTGTCTGTTGCTGTCAAGGATATATTGCCAACGTGGGTACCGACGGGGTCATAAGGGTCTAGGTAAAACGTGAACACCGAGTATTCGAAGGTCGGCGTGTTGTCGTTTATGTCAGCAATTGTGATGGTCAAACTGGTGGTAGCCGTTAGTCCACCCTCATCTCGAACTGTTACCTTACAGTTAGTAGTTTCTGGATGTCCGACATCGCGGTCAAAGTCACGTCCTAAATAGACTTTACCGTTGGACGAATCCATTTCAAAGAATGCAGTGGTGTATCCGCTGCAATCCATGGTGTAAAATTTCGTATCTGCGCTGTCTGGGTCAGTCACCACGAAGCCTGGTGCAGACAGTTCTGTACCAGCCTTAAAATTGCAATAAAACTTATAATTTACCTTTAGAGTCTTGCTACGTGAAATCGAACAGTTAATCAGTTCAATAATAAGCATAATGGATTAAATTCATTTGATTGTAACACGACTTTCTAGCATCAAATTCAGCTCTATTTTTTCTTCTTTGAAACGTGTTTTTTGAACTGATGTACGTGTAAACCTTAAGACAACTTTCCTTATCACAAGACTGCATATTCTATTTTTGATTTTTGAAAAATACGTTTCAAATTGACATAAACCCCTTACATTACAAAATTTTAAATAAAGTATACTTGTCTAGTTTGTACACACACACACACACACACACACACACACACCAGTCGACTTTACCCATGATGGATCCAATGCTTTATAATATCTCCACCCTACACATTTATTGGTCCGTAATTACACTACCAAACGCGGTTAGATAAAGCATTGGTACATATACTACCATTTTATAAAGCAATTAACATCCTTATTATTTACAGTAAATTATAAAGTGCTGAAACATTTTTGCGTGACATTACTCTTTCCGTCCAATATTTCACCGAGATCTCCAAAAGCCTTTACCGTGTCTTCATCACCATTGACACTGTATGACGTATGACCAAAGCTAGGTGCTTCATTAATGTTGATGACGTTTATTGTCAAGGTGGCGGTCGCGGTGTCTTTGCTGTCTGTGACGTAAACGGTAAACTTAAAGCTACTGGACGTCATGGTATCGTAATCCAGGGCGGCCGATGTCTTTACCACACCAGCTAAAAAGAGAAGTTTTTCTTGCCTATGACCTGCTTTATATTTATAACACCGATATGAAACATTGCATGGCGTTTGATGAACATGTTTTCTTTACTTACTAGAAGCCTCTAGCGTGAAATACGAAAGTCCGCTGGTCGGCGCACTGCTCCAAGAATACGAAAGTGTGTCCGACGCGTCGATGTCTGTAGCGCTCACTACATACACGGTGGTACTGACTGGACTATTTTCTTCCACGCCAAACACTCCCAAACTGCCGTGAACATTACTGAATTGAGGTTTATCGTTTATATCTGTAAGGAGAAGGCAATTAATAAAATTATTAAGTAAAATGGACTAGAGAAATAAATCAATATAGAGTTGTCATTTTTTTGTTTGTTGATAGGACTGATTCTGGATTAGTTCCGTACTTTCCCATATTCTGGGCGAATGTTTGTGTTTCAATATTATATAAATACAAGGAATTTCACTTTTAACAAGTGTTAATTACACACTCTCCCCTCCCTCTTTTTTATGGAAGCAGCAGCGAAAAATAAAGCAATAACAAAATACATATCTTTAGCTGTTTACAGTAGCTCTATCAAACGAATTCATTGATAATAGTTGTAATAATTAAAGAATTTTTCATCTACAGTATGCAACCTTTAATATGGATGCTCCACAATTTCCCACCAACAATGGTATGACCATCATTGGCTGCTATCGTGACGTCATATCCGGGGGTAAAAACAGTGGATAAGGCCGAAGTGGATGTAATTCTCCCATCTGTAAGGTTAAAAGATGAAATTGAAAATTACACTAAAACCGCAAATGTTGTGCATTTGGTAATGTTTGCTTCGTGCATACTCACTGCTTGCTATAGCAATGGGACATGACGCTGGATCACAAGTGTAGGTGAACGTCAAACCATCCGTGTCGGTCACAGAAACTGTGTCAAGGACGACGTTGTTGGATGTTGACTGTTGGTCTTTTTCTACGTGTCCTACAAAATGCTACATGCATGATATAAATTCTAAAACATCTCCATATCAATTATATTGGAATTTTTTTTTTTAACTTTTTTTATGCCGTCTTCAGTTGTTGAAGACAGCTTAAAAGAAAAAAGTTTTTAAAAAAACCACATTATTCCAATATAATTGATATGCCGTCTTCATTTGTTGGCACCGTGGGGATCCGGGTTAGAATAGATCCCCAGTACCCATTGCTTTCGTAAGAGGCGACTAAATGGGGCGGTCCTTCGGATGAGACCGCAAAAACCGAGGTCCCGTGTCACAGCAAGTGTGGCACGATAAAGATCCCTCCCTGCTCAAAGGCCATAAGCGCCGAGCATAGGCCTAAATTTTGCAGCCCTTCTCCGGCAATGGTGACGTCTCCATGTGAGTGAAATATTTTCGAGAGGGACGTTAAACATTATACAATCAATCATCTTCATTTGTTGCTTCAAAGCTTCGTATATCAGAGGCAAACCCAACGATGTACAAAGGAGCGTTACTACTCTGTAAATGCCTGCTTTGTTTCTTCAGTCGCAAACGAATGCATGGTTGTCATACTATATCGTATCTTTCTGCTATTTTATTGCAAACCATGAAAGACCATTCATTCCACTAAAAAATGCTTTTCTTTCTTAATTGATTTATATTTTACTTGGTAGGTTGGTGAAGTCGGGTATGGCGTTCTTTTTGACGATTACAATCAACTGTTCTTCGTCGTATGCCTTGCCGTCGCTACATCGAATGTATACGTCAAAACGTTTCGTTGTGTCGTAATCAAACATTGGATTGGCGTTGATGTAAACACCGTAAGCTGTCAACAAGAGATCATAAAGAATAGTTGAGAAATGACGTCATATCGGTATTGAAAATCAACTATGTATTTAGTTATCCTTTACTTCCTGTTCCTGCCGTGATTTCTTTGGCGGTAAAGGGGCCCCCTGAGGGTGAAGTACTGCTCACTGTACAACTAATGGTTTCACCGTCAGTTACCCCCAGGGTGTGGATAAGTGTGGAGGATGTGTGAGTTTCTTCTACTTCGTACGATGTTGGTAGCGACGTTATCACTGGCACCTGAAATCATCGACCAAAACATTTCATACTTGGCAGTCGGGAAGTGTCGGCTTCACGGCGCCTTGCCAAACTTAAGACGTTTAACGTTGACCTATAGAGACCGCTTCCTCGTCAAGCGCACGACATTAAAAGAGAATGACGCGGATGTTTTTATTTCAGGATATAACATGAAGATTTGCGTTAGTATGATACAGAACCCTCAGAGTTATCTATGGTTCTTAACTTTCGGCTAGTTAAGTCTCTATACGAGTGATACATTCTAGAACGGGACGTCAATCAATATACAATCAAAACAAACAAATGTATTTCAAAGAGAGGAAACTTGTACATTAAAGATATGGTAAGAATCTCTCATCCGATAGAAGTACGTATATATCCTACTCAAAGTTATTTCCATCTAAAATTAGATGTTTTAATTTCACAATTCTACATTACATTAAATACCTGATTTTTGATAGCGATACTTAGTGTTGAGGTGGTACTTTTGCCACACGAGTCCTCCGCCTTGATAGAGAGGGCCTGTGTAGAACCTGTCAAACTGCTGAGGGATGCTGACGTCTGTATCGTCGCTAAAATAATGGGAATCATTGGTGTTTTCGAAATGAATAGCAAACCTACTGATGGTCCATAACTAAAGAAAGTATAGTTTTCGTAAAACAGCTATAGACATCATGAAAAAGTCAACTCTATTAACACTTACAAGAAAAAGCAGCTTGTCGAAATCAGATGATGCCTGGAATTTGAAAGACTAGATTTTACAGTTTTGCTTTCATACAAAATAATGTAATGCTCACTTCCAGTAATAGTGAAATAGGATGATGACGTTGGGAGTGACAACGTGATACCCGCATAATCGTAGTCGTCATCGTTAGCGGACACCGTGAAGATCGTTGTACCGGAAGCCACGTGATCATAAACATGTATCGTCTGTGCAAGATTGAAGAAGTGTGGACTTTCACCTAAATCATTTAGAAAATTAAACAAAACTAAGCATGGATTTGAGAATGAAAATGTGAAGAACAGTGATCAATCTCATTACTCCTAGAAGGAATATAAAATTAAGAGTTGGACAAACACGGATCCTTGGATATATCAGAGGTGGGATCATGCGTTTAGGAGGAATAAGCATCCCCTGTCGACCAAGTTGATCTCAAATTCTGGTAGTTTCCTAATATGATTGGATTTATTAATTTCAAATTTACAAATTCCAAACCTTTTTAAAATCGATCTAGCCATAAATGCTTATGATTATTTTTTTGTAGAACGTGGAAAAATCATGTACACGGCATTACATTTTCACGTTATGAAAATTAATCCAAGTAAGCAGATATTCTGAGACTAATATTATATCTGAAAATCCATGCAGCCTAAGTTAGGTTTAGACCTGTTCGTAGAAATCAGGGACAAAATTGTTATATCTTTATACAAAACACTAAAAGCAGAAATTGTAATAAAATCTGTCTGGGGAAAGGAGCTAAACGCATGATAAACACCTACTGCTGTCAGTCGTGGCAGTAACAGCATACGCCCTGTTGTTGGCAGTGACACCTACACCCTGAAAATTAAACGTGTCTCCTACGTCATACACTCCGCCTCGGACCTTGATACTGTCTGGGTAAAGGTTGTTTTTATCGCTATAAGCAATGTAGTCTCCTTGCCTGCAGAAGTGAAATACAGGATTTTTTAAATTGTAAAATAGCAATAATAATTTTTAACCCAAATTTTTTTTTATCGTGCTCTTTATCAAAAATCGTAAAGCTTTACTCTCAACCATTAAATTCAAGATCCCTCTAGTTTTCATTGTACTATTGCCAAGCAAAACTAACTTGCACTGAAACAAAAGCGATGAACCCTGAAATGTCACAAGTTGCCTTACCATCCAAAGTAATCGTTGCTCATCACCGTGATCCTTTCCGACTGTGGGACCTCAAACTCTATCACTTCATCCACTGCCCCAGCTGATGAACAACCCAAATAAGTACTCTTGTATTACTGGTAGTGTTTATATGTGCAATTAGTTGAAACATCGTAAGAATAGACAGATCAGACAAAGTTGCACAAGTAGTTGCTTATACATTGTACAGATGAAATGGGGATACTCATTTTTATATGATAAAATTGAAATGTTTGTTGGAATGTTAATAAACAACTTTTTTCAAATTCTTTCTACACTTTTCCATTAACCAATCTCTCTCTCTCTCTCTCTCTCTCTCTCTCTCGAGAGAGAGAGAGAGAGAGAGAGAGAGAGAGAGAGAGAGAACAGTAAAATATGTAAAGTGAGAGCAATTTGAGTGACGTTGTGAGGACAAAAGTGTACTGTGACGACAAATATCCTGTCCTCACAATCGCGTCCTCATAAATGTGACGTGACCTATAGCATAGGTGTGCGGACATGTCCTTACTAGTATTCTCTCTCAGAAGCATCATTTTCAGAATTAGAAAGAGAGAATTTAAAAGTTTTTTTTTATTGGTGTCCCTATAGCTATACCTAAAATAATACTTCTTTGACTTATAAATAACGTATGTGTGTATTCTCTTCTAGAAATTGTGAGAACGTCCTCACTTCGGACCAGTCGCGGTAGCTCAGTGGTTAGAGCGTTCGCTTCGTAACCGGGAGGTCGATAGTTCGGGCCCAGCTTGTGCCATGGCCGCGTCAAACCTAAGAAGTAACCATAGGTAGTGATTACTCCTTCGCCAAACGCACGGCATTTAGAAGTGAAAATCACGAGTTTTTTTATATGACCTAAAAAACGGAGGTCCCGTGTCGTGATAGGCGTTGGCACGTTAAAGAACCCTCACTGCTACGGCCCTGAGCGCTAAGCACAGATCTAAATATGTGGTACTTCACCTACAGCTGGTGACGTCTCAATATGAGTGAAAAATTCTCGACCGGACGTAAAACAAACAATCAATCAATCACAAGTTTGGTCGAAGAGAGAGAAAGAGAATGAAAAGGAGAGAGAGAAAGAGTAAAACGTATTAAGTGAGGATAAATTTTAACCATTTAACAGAAGCTGCAAGGACAGAACTGCACTATGAGGACAAAAATCCTGTCCTCACAATTTCGTCCTCAAAAAACTGTCTCCAAAACCAATTTTTCACAATTTGCCATCGAAAGAAAGTATTAGATAAACTTATACAAGTGTCCCTATAATTATACCTAACATAGTACTTTTTTGCCTTTAAAATAATGTATGTGTGTATTCTCCTCAAGACGTTGTGAGGAAGCCCTCACTTTACAGGTTTAGTCGGAGAGAGAGAGAGAGAGAGAGAGAGAGAGAGAGAGAGAGAGAGAATTGTTTGTAATTGAATCGATATGACAGAACAATGTTCTTCAATGTATTCCGTTTAAATATTGCATGTGACTAATATTAGTTAATTCATGAATTACACTGTCGAACAGAAGAGACTTGGATCTATTGTCAATATGTCTTACATGGCACCGTGAACGTGTTTACTCCCACCACAGTGTATGTCGTGCTGTAGCGCCAGACTAGGAATTTAATCGTCCCTGCACTTTTGACCACAAAAGTCCATTTCTTCACCACACCACAACAACCAAACTGATAGTAACCATCCCGGATAAATACTGCCTTTGCTATAAAATACACGTAGATAAAGCTGAATGTATTTCTTTTTCAAGGCCTTGTACTACAAATAAGAAAAATTCTCCCTCGTGCATAAAAGAGGGGAAACGATTTCTCTCTTAATGTTGCACTATATATCTTTATCAGATTTATTTCGTTTATTTTTAGATGCAAATTGAGAGAGAGAGAGAAGAGAGAGAGAGAGAGTACCTGCTACGTTTGACGGCGTTTGTGCGGTGGTCGTCGTTCCGTATCCCAGCGTATTTGTTCCACAATCTTTCAAGAGATTTCAATGAATTGGTTCAGTGAAAGTAGCTTGACCAGTTATCGTCGATGAGAAATGATAGTTTATGCCTGATTTTTGTTATAAATTTATGAAACATAAAAATACAAAGTACGCGCACACACATATATACATAGATACACACACACACACACACACACACACACACATACCTGCTGAAAAAGCCTGCTGAAAATAAACTGCTGTACCAAGTAATGATAAAACATCAAAACGTTTCATTTCCCAGTTTTGTTGATCATAGACAAGTTCTACATGATTCCACGAGCCATAAATCACAACACATTTAGAAGTGAAGTGATTTTGATCATAAGACAATAGAAAATAATAATGTGCATCGACTAGTGAAATAGAACAATGCCTTCGAAATAGAGAGTTCCTGAACCGAACTGCGGGTTTTAAAGAGAAAAGCACAAACGTTTGTTACCTAGATATTGGACACGTATAATTCTCTTCGGAACTCATTAAAAAACGGGGGGAGTTCAGATGATGATGAATTCAATTCATAAATTATTACTGTGTTTTTAAACACTAAACAATGCTCTGAATGCATACTTTTTATAATACATAATAAAATTGGGTAGTAAACACTCTCTATATAATTATTTCAGACATCGTCATTTAAGAATCTACACAATAGAATATAAATACAGTGAATATATATACATATATATAGACAGATAGATAGATAGATACGGGTAACTACGTGTTACTCAAGCCTGTCAAGAAATCAGTGACTGTTCTCTATATCCATCCTATAAATAATCATATATATATATATATATATATATATATATATACATATATCTGTGTGTGTGTGTGTGTGTTGAGAGAGAGAGAGAGAGAGAGAGACTCGTATACGGGTCGCTTTCTTCCGGCTTTTAAGTTTTCTATTGTACCTCTGCGGGTTTTTTTTTTTTTTTTTTGAAACATTTTAAAATCAAACAATATTGATCATATTTTTCAATTTTCGAGAAAAACACCGTTGTCAGTAAAATAAAATGATTACTTTGGTACTAAAACCACGTTAAATATGATTTGTATGCTACTGCTTTCCTTTTTTTCTGCGATATTAAAATATTCATCCTTTTGCCTCGTAAAAGCTACAATCTACCCGATGATTATCATGCTATGACTTGCTGGTCCACGATTAAAAACTGGATAAAACATTGTAATAGGGACTTAAGCTTTTGACACTTGGGATTGGAAGGTCTTATTTGTGCTGATAGTACTGCACCTGGCAAATTCCACTCTTTAATGGTTCTAGGAAAAAAACGACTCCTATCTGTAATCTGTTAAGCAAGATGGTACGATATAGCTCCTCTCGTGGGTGTTCATTGAGCATTCTTACTTATGAATACAAAGTTGTTGGTGATCTTGTACATACACAATCTCATCCCTCTCCTACGTCTTCCATACCAGTGCGTCAACGACGTCACTAGCGCGAACGCTTACTGTATTACGGTAGTTGTACCTTTCAGTACGTTACGCTTTATCATTTCCATGCAGTCATTATCTTATCCTCAAAAGGTTAGAAACTTTAATACGAAAAAAGACTTTGTGACAAGGAATGTGCGTATGACAAATGAAAGTCCTACATTTCACCATTTAAAAGTTAGGAGTAAAGTTAAAGATTGAAATATGGGTCAAATTCCAAGGTCAGGCTCATCCTTCCCCCGGGGACCATGATAGATCTACTCTTTCGGGAAGCTTTCACATAAATTTCCTGGCCCACTGATTTTTGAAAAAGGAGTTTTCCTGTATAACAGCATGCGAAACTTTCAACCCCTATTGTGGTCCCATCCTACCTCTGGGGGCCATTATTTGAACAAACTTTAAATCTATTACATATCAGAATCCTTTCATATATTTTCCACTTTCCTGGCTTGATGTTTCATGAGAAGATTTTTAAAGATTTCCCCATATATCAGCATGTAAAACGCTGATCCCTTTTGTGGTCCCACCCTATTTGAATAAACTTGAAACTACTCTATGTCAGGAAGCTTTGATGTAAATTTGAACTTTTCTGGCCCAGCGGTTCTTGAGAAGATGATCTTTCCTATATATCTGCATATAAAAATTTGATGTCCTACTGTGGCCTCATCCTATCCCTGGGGACCATGATTTCAATAAATTCTCAGGAATAATATTTCCACTTTCTGGCCCAGTGGTTCTTGAAAAGATTTTCACTGTATATTTGCATGCAATACTTTGACTCCCTATTGTGGCCCTACCATGCCTACAGGTACCATGATTTAAAAAAAAAAAAATGAATGTGCACTATGTCAGAAAGCTTTGAATTCATGTAAATTTCTACTTTTCTAGCAAGTGATTCTTGAAAAGATTTTTGAAAAAAAAAGAAAAAAAAGAAATTTCCTATATATCAGCATTGAAAACATTGATCCCTTATTGTGGCCCCATCTTACCCTGGGGACCATGATTAGAACAAACTTGAATCTACTCCATGTCAAGAACCTTTCATTTAAATTTGATTTTGTTTCTGGCCCAGTAATTCTCAAGACCCCACCCTATTTTTGCCTTTTCTTGATGATCTCCCATTCAAAGAGGACACAGCCCTTCATTTGAACAAATCTGAATCCCCTTCACCCAAGAATGATTTCTACCAAGTTTTATTGATATTGGCCCAGTGGTTGTGGAGAAAAAGAGGAAAATGTGAAAAGTTAATGCCAGTGGAACAGCAACAACAAAGGCAGGACAAATTTTGATCAAAAAAGCTCATAAGCCTTCAACTCAGGTGAGCAAAACATTCTCTTACATATTGAATCAGTTGAGAGACATAAAAACCACATCACATAATCCCCTCATTGTCTCAAATTAAATGTCTTATGATGTCACTGTGTTCATTGTGTGTCGATGGGTATTGATGTTAGTTGTCAGCAGACTGTGCCATAGACAGAAATTTTAAACAAAGAGCCTTTGGATTATCTTATCCAGATGTAGCATTTCTTTTATATGGAACATATATATAATATTGACTTGTAAAATTTCTTGTACATGGAACAAGATACACGTATTCTGCCTAGAGACATTTCTTGCACAAAGATATTACAAGATGCATGTGCATTTTCCTTTACAACTGACAAAAATGCTGACACGCTATGCAATTTGTAAGTAACTTCAAACAGATATGATACACAAAAAATTATGTCAGAGATATTATAAAATAACTTTCATTTTTGAAAATACATGACAGCATGAACTGCAATGCCAGTATACTTCATGAATTGTAAAAACTCTTTTAAGAAAAGTTTGCTGGCAAGAAGCATTGCAGTTCATACATACATCTAATGTATTTTCAAAAATAACATTAAGTACATCCACGTTTCCCAATAATATAGTATTGGGGAATATCATTGTTTACATATGTCTATGATCTAGTATTTTTTTTTTTTTTAGGCAAAATGTGCCATTTAATAAAAGGTAAATTTGTGTCTATGCAAAATTTGGATGTTTTAAATTACAAATTTAACATTTCTCTAATTTGTAAATATAAACATGGCGCAAGTCTTGTTTACACAACACAGAGTCAAGACCAAAATATTGCTTTTATCCTTGCAATGAGGCAAACATTCTGGTTGTCAGCTTTGAATGAGTTAATATTTTTTATGTTTACCATCAAAATTGATTTTTTTTTTCTCTGCAAAAACGTGAATCCGTCCCTTTAACATATTTACTGTACATTCTACTTTCATTTCTATCAAAATTCCAGATGCTAAAATAGATGTACTATATCTATCAAGATATATATGTGCATTGTTCATAACTGCAATGCATTCATGAGGAAATGGCTATCATTAGAATCTGTAAAGATAGGTCTGTAACACTGGAAATGTAAAGGTTTTCTGGTACACTACACAAAACTAAACAGGATTTTTTATTATTTTATATTAACTTCATCTCTTCAAACTATAGAGTTTAAAAAACTGACATGTTGAATAAATAACAATCACATCTGAAACACAGTGAAATGTACACCTTCATGTAACAGTGAGAACGTAGCACTCAGATTATACGAGGTACTTGTTCAGCCACTTATTACATGCACAAAAACAGTCTGACCATCAATATTATAAAACATCTCTACTTCTCTCTCTCCCACTCTCTCTCTCTCACTTTGAAAATATTTTATAACATGATTGAGTAAATTATGTAAGAAACAAAGTATATACTTAAAATGCATGAACAGCTAAATATGTACAGGAAGCATTTTGAGTCTCTGCAATATTAAAATATCAATACATGTATGAAGAAACATTGCAGTTGAAACAGCTACTTGATCAAATTTTTGTGTACATTACCAAAAAAAAAATATATCAAATTGAGAAATGATAACAGTTAATGCAATTTATAATATTGCATATATGTGTTTGAATGTAGAGTACACATAACAGAGAAAACAAAACAAGTAAATGTTTAAATCGTTCACTACCTACAGTTCTGAAGTATCTATCTACTTTCATCAAATCTTTTAAAATGTTCCACAAAGGAACACAAAGTCATTTATGTAATCAATATTTCCAGTCTCCTTTCATAACGTTAAATCAAGAATATAAAGTACATTAATGTACACGATACATGACATACATTTGCTAGTATGATAATATTGCACCTAAGGATAACATTTTAAATCCACCTGCAGCAGTCAATATTGATAAGGACAACAACAGGAAATACAACTTTGAAAATGAAATTCACGTGTTTACAAACATTGAAGTTTAAATCATGTCTACAGTGTATCATACAGAACAGAATTAATGATGATACAATAATATATGTACAATGATCATACAGAATGACTTCAGCCCAAGTAACAGTTGCAAAATCAAATCAAATTTTCATTAACCATGATAACATATATCACAGCAGTTGTGGTTCAGTAATTTGTTTTAAGTTGTCACGCAACACTGTTGGCAAAAGTTCCTCCATATAACAAGGCAAAATCACTCAAGAGTGACCCACTTTGGCCTCTTCATAGTGACACAATAATGGCTGGTTTTCCTGCGGTGGCTATCTTAATGTACTTTCCACTTTGGATTTCTTGTACAGAGGTAAAACTGGGTCAATTCACTGTACCATTAGTGTGGCTATAGTCTCCTGATGTACTAATGGCCAACTTGGTGGAGTCTGTAGTTTTAACATCAAACACTTCCTTAATGGCTTGTTGGAAGCACATAAAGTTATAATCTATTACTCCTAAAATTGGAAGAAAACAATCTTTGATCATGGATTGCCATAGATCAGTAAGTGCATAAAAATGGTTATTTTCACTCTATCTACAACAGTGTAATCAATTTCCATCACTAAACATCTATCCATATTCTAATATCACAGTGGTTAAAAACAGTACATCTTTAACAGATTACTTTCATTTCATCTATTCATTCATTTTTTTTGTCTTGACTCTACTGCAGGAAAGGTTTGAACAAACTGTAGATCAAACCATTATTGATATTCATATACTAGAAAGATTTTTTTAAAATAATTTTTAAATTGACCAAAAAAATTGTGCAAGTCAATCCATGCTGCTAGTCAATAGAAATTTCTTCAAAATGTAAACTATACTTTATGTATAGTACATGTATATGTACCTTGTTTTTCAAAGCTATCCTCTCGAAGTATACAGACTAAAGCCAGATATTTATTTACTTCTCTAAGATACAGTATTGTCCCATTGTTAAGTTTAATGGTTGATCTTGTCTTTTCATCGAATGCTGCATCATCCCTTTGACTGGCATAAAAAGAAAAGCAAGCATTTACTCTTCAATTAACCATTATACTGTACATCAGATAAATTTCAAGAATTACAGAGTTAGTACAATTCAACTAGATATGAAAATCTCAGTATACATGTACATGAATGTAGACATTTTAAGGTGATCTTTTTTTTCTGGTAAAGTTCATCCTCTGATGTCATAAATCAAAGTGCTTAAAGCAAAACCTACACAGATGTTTGGAAATCAAAATAAAGAGGGTTAATTTTTACTTCACAATTTCCTAGAACCCATGCTATATCCCTACAACAAATACATTTGAACAAATCAAAAAAGGTTATATAATAAACTACTGTTCTTCCATAAACTCTTTCGCAGACATATCAAAATAAAACTTACCCATATATTGCAGACAGGTCAATTACAACATCAATCATATCACAGCACAGTTCATAAGACTGCATATCTACCGCTGAACTGTCAGTAGCTAGGTATATCTTACACACTACGTCAAACAGAAAGGCCTTCTCCAGACCCGAATTCTGAAACAAAAGGCAAAGACCTTGGTAAACTTTAATAATAAAATCCTTTAATTTCAACACGATAATACAATTTAATTTAAAGTTTACTATATGGTCCTGCATGAAACAAAATCACATGAGTACATACAATGTTATAGAATTCTGTTGTTTACATGAGTAGCTTTACCAGATAGAACTGCTGAAGAACAGAGATCTATATACTAGGTCATGTAATCCTACTGAGACTGCAAGAGACAATGCTGCAAAATACTCACCGAGATGAGTATATTAAGTAGATTCTCCATTACAGGCAGCTGTGGAATTAACTTCTGTACCACTTTACTAAATGCCTCAAAAATGGAGTGATCATATATACTTGTGAGGGAAAAACTGAAAAAACAAATAAAAGTTTTTATTCTGTTGCCTATAATGTACAACTATAATCAAACACAAATTAAAAAAGTAGCATTTAGAAAAGTTTAGGTCCTTGACAATTTGCAACCATCACTGAAATTGTACATATATCTATATACTAGATATTGCTTTCTCTTTGGTCATAATTAAAGACTCCCAATCCCTTGAGTTCTGGGCATCTCAAACGACTCACCTAAGATGGATGTTTTCCAGACCATCGTCTGCCAGATTGTCATTGGCACGCTGATGGATGTCACGTTGTGTTTCGATTCTGTGGTCATCTGATAGGCCGTCCACTTTGTGGATGAACACTTCAAACTTAATATCAGGGTTGATTCTGAAAGCTTTGGAGACTGTGGTATGGAGTTTGGCGAGAGCATCTGTGTATTCATCCTACAAGGAGAATCAATCATAATACAAAATTCAATTGAATTGAAAATATCATTCTTATTACATGATTATTTGTAATTCATGTTACAATACACTTTTAATGAAGTACTGATGGATATTTTCAACAATATTTCATATCCTTATAAATAAGACTGCCAAAGAATGTTGAACATATACATTGTAGCAGGGTTTTATTAAAGTTCTTTTCAATTAAACTTAACACAATCTAACAGCATTCTTCCCAGGAAATTTTCAAAGTATAGGGGGAACACGGTCAATGTGTCAACTCTGCACTTGCAGAACACTGCAATTTACCATTTGCATTGCAAATCAACACATCTTTAACAATCATAAGATTCTATACATTTATTTATTGCATACATGTACAACCAAATGACTGCTTTGACCAACACCTTTCACTGCACAATTTCCCTGTTTTAGCCTTGGTCTTTAACAGAATCAAGGGTTGAGTTGTTTCGAAACTTTTTATGCAAAGTCTCTTCTAAATTCTTCAGTTTTAAACCGTCGGATTAAATAGCAGATGACATGACCATAGACATTTTAATTTTCCTTGAAATATAATGTTACAGGGTTTCTTAATGATTTAATTTCATTCACTTTTCATAAATTGAGGCATTGATCATTGCAACTTTGACAAAACAGTATAAACATTAAACGTTTTAATTTTACAGCAGAAATGATGAAGTGTCTATCCCAGTAAATAAATTGAGATTTTCTCTGATTAAGTTATCTAAACGAATAAATCACAAGTGAGCTAAATTTCAAATCTACGAAAAACAGCATTGTGCATTTTGAAGTGCATGCAAGCCTAGAAACACTTCAAATTACAAAATAAATAAACCTCAGCAATTTACCACACTATTCCTTTATTTTATACATGTATGTATTCAAGTGGCATTACAGTTATTACCAGGCATGCACCTCATAAAGACCTTTGTTCAACACATCTGCGTAATCTCTGCAAGTGCAAATAAGCAGTGGAAGATTTAAATACAAATATATCCAAAGTAGCTCTTTCAACTAAATGATCGAAAACAAAATCAAAAAATAAAGATATCAATCAATTACAAAAAAAAACCCAAACAAAATATGCTCGATTTTTTCATGCATTGTGGGATACCTTTCAGTATCATGGGATGCCCAGTAGGTGATTTTCACAAACGGCAGTACTGCCTTGAAAAAATAAAGGCCTGAAGGGCCACAAAGGTCTGGAGTGCAATATCATATACAGTTTGTACATTACGTTTCTCAATAAATTTAGAGGGCAGACGAAATTAGAGAAAGTAGAAGAAATGTTGGATTGATTGATTATATATTGTTTAACATCCCGCTCAATATATAGAATATTTCACTCATGTGGAAATGTTGGAGTGCAGCAGGAGGCATTAATGTTTATAGATGCTCAATGCTCAAAACCAATTGGCACTATTTTGAATTCACCCATTGAGATTGGCTGGAAGCAAGATCGTCCCTTTAAAAACCAGTCTAAGAAAACACTACAATCTACAGTAATTAGAAATTATATGCTATTCATCCACACCTGTGCATCTATAACAAAGACAACAGCAGCACACCCCATGATGATAGACTCTGTGTCGAAGTTAGCTGTATCAAAGATATTCACATGGTCTGAACCAGGAAGATCCCAAATTTGAAACTGCACAAAAGAACAGTTGGAGACATCTAAAACAGAACATATTATTTTTTATATCATCTTCACATTACCAAGGCAGAAAGTATTACTACAGTGAATTAATTTAGGAGCAAAAATATTTCTGTCCACAATGAACTTAATAAATGCACAAAATATACAACATCCGTTTACCTTCTTTGACAATTTTATTTGTCGCCTCCAGAAATAATGTTTCATTTGGTGAGACTTTATGAAAAACTACTTTCTGTATCGATGTCTTCCCACTCCTAATAAATGAACAACAGCAAGAGATTAAAAACGTATATGTAAGCTTTGTAGAATCATTTATGATCATTCTATGTTTATAATACATGTATATCATGGTTTCAATGAATGAACGAATAACTTCATATGATGACTGCTAAAGCTTACTTGACATTGACATACAAATACATAAATGTGAAAAGTCTACGACAAAACCTCAATTTCATTTTCAGATCAAATACAAAGAAAGTTTTAAATCAATCAGTGATTTGCTTTCTTTCTGGTTTTTTTTTTTTTTTTTTAAATACCACCCCTCCATTTCCATTGGGAAAAATTAGCGGCATTTCTCATTTACAGTAAATTATAATGAAATATAAGTTCTGAAGATTTTCTTCAACAACTTCCTATTTTTCATTTCATGTCATGAATTCATGTAGATATTCTGTCTAATTAAGAGCATACCTCTCTACAGCAAATTTGTGATTTTTATTGTCATTGTGTTTCCATTGTTTTGGTGGGATATGTCCCAACTTGAAGGAACAAGGTCAATTCCTTTGCTGATGACAGGAGAAACAAAGGAGGATTTCACAATGTTTGCAACTAAATCCATTTCTTAGTGTGAACAGCATATCCATGAATACTGACTATATTTCTCTGCACAAAATTTTTGTCAAACTTGGCCAAAGATGTTTAATGTATTGCTGAAATGGTACTAAAATTCCATACCTACAGTGTACTTGCTGTACCAATGAAATCGTACTTTAAGGTAATGTATCCCCTGCTTAAGTTACTATGGAAATGAAATCGTACTTGATGTCAATCCCATATGTTTCAAGTTGCTGTATTGATGAAATCAAATTGGTAAATGGTATTACACCCATTTGTTTTAAAACACAATGTTAAAGGTAGTTAGACATTTCAGCCCAAAGACACTTCAGCTCGAAATCAGACACTTCCGCCTTTTTGTGACACTTCAAGCCATTTTCCCCCATTGTTTTACCCACATATTACACCTCAACAGCATATATATTACATTGACACTTTACCTGATGACATTCCAACCCCCCCCCCCTTTTTTGCCTTAAAAAGCCACGTGTCCAACTTTTTGGGCTGAAGCATTTTTGGGCTGAAGTGTCACTCTGTAGAAGAAATCACTCTAGGTGTACTGCTACTTGGCACATCATCACAGCCTTCAGACTGTCCCGCAGAAAACTAAAAGTCTTTGAAACTTGCAGTGCAAATTAATTTAGTACTTTAAATTCGACTGTCTTCAGCTGACAAGGTTTTCCTTGAAAAAATTAAAATGAACTGATTTTAGACAGACCACCTGTATCTCTTCACATAGTAGGATATATTTAAATGGGAGACAAAAAATATTTGTGCAATGATGAATATATTCTCACAATTAAATTGCTTTTACCAGAAGAAACATTTTTTTACATCATGTACAAATTTCACATACTATTCATGTATTGGGAACTTGCATTTTAAATTGGGGAAAATGGATTTCTAATAAAAACTTCTAATTTTTGCTAGGAGAAACTACTGAATATTGGTGGTATTTTAGCACACACACAAAAAAAAATCACTGATATTATATGTTAAAAACTGACCTGCGGAGTCCCATGAGGAGAATTCGTGGCTTCTGTGAAGCAGGCATGGTCTGGGGATCTGGCTCACTATTTTCCAAACCATAGTGAAACTCTTTTGGAAATGATGAGCCAAAGGCAGCTGAACTACCTGTCTCATCTTGGTAAGACTACAATAAAATGTCATTTAGTTGAAAAAATTAATATGCATCTCTATTAACATAGGAACTTAAAAATATCAGAAGTGCTTACTATGATACACATGTAACTGGAAGGGAGAAAATACCACAGACCAGACCAGAATTTTGAACCCATGTTTTCCACTGCCCCCCCATCTCTAGTCAGGTGCTCTAACAACTAACCTATCTGGCAACCGACAAATGACCTCGCCTGACTGCCACATTCCTCACTCTTTAAATTGTCTTCAAATCTTGAAGACATCAACCCAGGATCTTTAGCCCCCAACAGGCATTTTCACCAGTGAATTTCAAAGGTAGGTCTATTTCATCAAATGTAACAGCAGGGAAGAAAATGCAATGTTCTAGACTGGGATTCAAACTCAGGCCCCCTGAATCTCTAGTCAGGTGCTCTACCAACTGAGCTATCTGGCCACTGGCGATCGAACTCATCCGACTGCCACACACATAATGAATACGATTTTCAATGTATACTCTTCAAAAAAAAAGAAACGCATAATGAATTTTTCGGCTGAATGTAAAACAAGCACTAGTAAACAAATAAAAGATAATTTATATAAATAAATTCATTGAATGACACATCAAAGTTCACAGTTTCATTTTCCACCACAGTTCATTGCACATTCACAGGTCAAGGTCACCATTTTTCAAAATCTTGTATGTCCACCGTGAGCTTCAATAACTGCTTGGCAGCATCTCCCCATCGATAACGTCAGTTTTTGGATCACTTGCTGCAGAATGTTTGCCCACTCTGCCTGTAATGCAACCACAAGCTGTTGTAACTATTGCAGTGCCGGTTGTCGTTCTCGGATGCGTCTATCCATTTCATCCCAAAGGTGTTCTATGGGGTTCAAATCCGGCGATTTGGATGGCCAAGGAAGTACCAGAATGTTGTTGTTCTGTAGATAGACAGTTGTCAACCTTGCTGTATGTGGCCTAGCATTGTCATGCTGGAACAATTGGCCATTATTCTGCATGATGGAAACAGCAGAATTTCATCACAGTACCATTGAGCCGTCAATGAACCATTGACATGCACCAATTCAGTCCCTCTGGTGTCAGATATCACTCCCCACATCATCACACTACCGCCACCAAATCTGTCGGCTTCTTGGATGCAGTTCGCAGCAAAACATTCATTTCGCCTCCTGTACACCCTGGCTCTACCATCAACACGCTGAAGCAAGAATCTGGAATCATCACTGAACCAAAATGTTCCCCATCTGCTGGGGCTATACTTTGTGTGTCTGTGCCCATCGGAGTCTGTTTTGACAATGTTGCTGGTGCAAGACAACAGCTCTAACAGGATGTCTTGCTCTGATCCCAGCAACTCGTAAGCGGTTTCTGACTGTCTGGTCTGAGATTCTGCACACTCCAGGTATCGTTGATGCAGTAGATATAGCTGTTGTGAATCTTTCACGTAAGTGGCGTAACTGGATATTGCGGTCCTGGGCAGCAGTGGTCACTCTTGGTTGTCCTGACCTTGGGAGGTCATGGGTTGATCCATTCTGCTGGTAGCTGTCCCAAAGTCTAGAGATTGTGCTGTGTGACACATTGAAGATCCTGGCTACAGTTGTCTGGGATTCAGCTGCTTCTAATCGACTGATAGTATTGTTGCGTTGGGCTTCATTCAGATGTAGCATATCTTGACCGTTTAGTGTCTAGAGATGAAACTAATTCCACACCCGAGAACCCCTAACTTTTAAAGACCATTGGACAGTGCAGGGTGTCAAGCCATTTTTGACCAATCCTATATAGGAAAATAGGATTTTTCACTATGAAAATATAGGGTATATATAGGATAAAATTTTGCAAATAATTGAAATTTCAAGCATAAATGTTTGGCCTCCTCCTCCCCTTTAGCCATACCTCACCTCCCTTTTACTTGAAACACAGAAACATATTGTTACTACTTATAACACCTCTTTAACAACTAAAAAATAGCAGTTAGCTACATGTATTGCAATTTACTTAATAATCAAACATCAGTTGACCATATGATATCTTTTTCACTTCGTTTTCAATTTCTTTTTAGGTGGCTGGTCACCAGTTAAAGTTTTGAAATCAAGACTGCTCTCCAGAAGTTTCCTCTTTTTTCCTTCAAGATCCCTCTCCTTTGCTCTAATGTCCTCTAAACTTTTGTTAAACTCTCCTGTTTTTGCAGTGGCAGTATCTATCATCATCTGTGCTGTAGATATTCTTGTCATATCTCTTGCCTCAATGCCTGCCTTCATTTTTTCATTTCCATCTTTCAACAGTTGGTAAGCAGAAGTTAAAGCATTTCTTATGTTCTTTTCTTCCTCATCAAGTTTTCTCTGTTTTTCAGCAAGTGTAGACTTTTCTTCTAAGAGCTGTTCCCTTTCCTTTTTTCTTCTCCCTTCTTCAGCTCTCTTCTGTTCAGTTTCTCGTTTTTGTCTCTCCTCTGCTTCCCTCTCTTGTTCCAACCTCCTCTGATAATCCCTATGAGCATTTCTGGCTGATGTCAATACTTGCTTATTAATAAGTAGCTTTTCTGGTCTCATCCTTTCAGGGTCATAAAACTTAACCGCATCTTTTGTGATTCTCAGTCCATTGATTGAAGTTTCACTCAACTGGTTTCTCTCCTTTGTAACTATGGTGTTGTTAATTGAAAGACCTCTTTCGACATCTGCATTACCGTGAGGGAGAACCAATGCCATCTTTACAATTGACGTCAAGGCTGGGTATTTTGATGAATTGTCTGGAGACTGATGAGTAAATATTTCTCTCCAGAAATGATCAACTCTTGTATATGGTATATTCTTTAGAGACTGATCCATAGAGAGCACTTTCCATTCATCAGCTACCCTGGTGATATTTTACTCAGATACCGACAGCTCTCTGGCTATCAATTCAATGTTAGATGACGAAGAGTTTGATATCTTCTTGGGATTTAAAGACCCTAGGCTAGCCAGAAGCTTGCTGTTGAATGGCAACTTCCTCTGTAAATATGAGGCTATTGCAGAAAGATTAGATCTCATACCCAGCAGACATTTTCTTTGTTCAGGTTCTGTGCATTTCTTCAAAATCTTTCTAGTGCTTTCTCCAACTGATAACTCACTATCTGAGACTTGATTGGATGACTTAGTTACGTCAATATCAGGCAGTTCAGCTACATGCTTGTTTTGGACTAACTCTCTCTTTACAAACCTCAGCAGCAATTTAATCATCAAGTTGCCAAGCTCATCATAGAGTCTATGGATCTGTGGCTCATCAGATTGAAAGGACTTCAAAAACTCCTCAAACAACTGAAACACATTCTCAACAAAGTACAGCTGAACCAAGATTACATTTCTACTTGATGCTGATCCTAAAAGAACCATTATCCTTTTAAATGCTGCACTGTTTGGAACCTGTACTTCCTTTCCCTTTTGAAGACGGTCTATGTACTCAATAACTCCATTCCACTGGCTTAATACTCTACTAACACATGGACCTAGAGACAGCCATCTTACACTGGAGTATTGCATGAACATTTGAATTTCTATATCTAAATTCAGTTGAAGGTCTTTGTAGTCTTCTCTCCTACCAGCTGAATACTTGAATAGGCTGAAGAGATCAATGATTAATTGCTCAATTTCCTGACCATACTTTTCAAGACCTTTAGAAAATCCATTATGCATAACATGGATGTTTCATGTCCCAACATCTACAAAACTTCTAAAACCTGGCTCCACTGCTTTGATCTTTGACTGTAGCTCTCTCCATATCGTCTTGTTCACATTAGGACCATCACTTCCTAAGGTAACTAGTTTATCCATTCCTACTTTGTCTTCCTTTAAAGCATTGAAGATAGAATTGGCAACCTTTGCTCCTTCAGCATGACCAAAAAATAAAGCTTTGTAAAATCTACACCATACTTCATTATGAGTGTTTGACCAGTATCTGATGTGCAGATCCATTTGTTTCTTAACCTGGGCTTGTGTGGTTTCATCATAATGTAATGTAAAGTGTCCTGATTTTTTCAAATCTTGAATCATTTCATCTCTGTAGACAGGTCCGAATCCATCTGCAAGTAGGTATGAGATTTTAGTTCTACTCAGGGTCATACCTGCAGCTATTTGGCATTTAAACATTGCCTTGAATGTGTCCACAATCCCATCAGTGATCTGAAACTGAAATTTGTAGCAGCAACTTTTCCTGCCCATATTACCTCAGCTGCCGTTACCTCATCAGCCAAAGTACAGATACCCAACTGAGAAGTGGATGCTGTTGATTCTACTTTTGATTCAATCCCTTTCAGTTTTGTCTGATTAGATGATAGGACTGTCTTGCAGATTTGTTTGTGACCTTGCGTCTCAGCATGCTGTTTCAACTGGAGTTGTCCACTATTGGCACATGAAAATTCCTTTTTACATAAGAAACAAAACACATGATATACATCATTTCCTTTCCTGCACCATGCAGAATATTGATGTCCTGCAGGATCTATATCCATCATCCATTTCTCATGAAATTTGGTCTTTGTCTTTGGCATGTTGCAACTTCAAATCACACTATCTGAAATATCATGTATATTGCACATCTGACCATAGGTAGCTTCAACTGCAGAGCATTTATACCTCAAGAAATATAATAATGTTTTGACTTGTAGAAAGTTTTTTTATTTTGAAAGAAATATGTTTTAAAGATGACAGATTTTGTTATCAAAAGCAGATTATTATTAATTACTGTACAAATTAAAATGAAATATAGCTAGTACTGAGTGGGCATTCATGTCACTTATTCTTAAAATTCAAATTTATTTATTAATTGATACAAGTGCTCTGCGGTTGGTAACTTCTTTTTGACTGAAAGTAATTATTTTCTTAAGTAACAATTTATGAAATTATCAAATAGTTATTTACTAATTACCTGTATGTATCAAACTCATAAAAAATTTCGCTTGTATAATGCTCGATCATATCATTATATAAAAATATACTTAATTAAATTCTAATTTTAGTTTAAAAAGTATAAAAAATACAAAAGAAACAATATGACAGATTCCTAGTGTATTGCACATGTAGTTACATTGTAAAAAAAATTGAATTTTAGATAGTAATATTCTTTTATCAATAACAATTGACTCAAGAAATGTAGAAGTTTTCATTAAATACTGTATGTCAAAATATAGAAAATATTTTTAAAATTTGTAAATCATTCATATAAACATCAACAAATATTATTTGACACTCCAAGAGCACTGAAACCATATTGCTGCATTAGGTTAGCTCAATACTACAGACCAGTACAAGCATTAACACCATCTACAGCTTTCATTTCAAACTCTAATACTCTTATATATCAATACTAATAAATTTCACATATGAAAATCTCCACTTTCATTATTTTTTGTCCAAAGTTCTAAAAATATAGGAGTTAAAGTCAAAATATAGGAAAATTTAGTGAAATATAGGAATTATAGCAACATTCTGAAAAAATGGGAAAAATATAGGAATATAGGACCACTTGACACCCTGACAGTGTTTCATGAGAAAAACGCGCATTGTCGATTTTCCCGTGTTATAGATGGAAATCAAGACAGTTCGAAATTGACCGAAATCAATAACTAGTCCTATTAAATGACCTTTCAGGTAAATCAATGCTGATCAAAAACAGCTTGATTTTGGCTGATTTCAAATGCATACAAAACAATTTAAAATATATATTAGAATTATGAAAAAAATCAAAATGAAAAATTATGTGTTTCTTTTTTTGAAGAGTATATTATACATTTACCACTTTCAAATTTACATGAGTTTATGTGAATAGAATTTCCTTCACCTTCTCATGTAATTTATACCATGTATAGCATGTCCTATTTAGACCTAGTTAAAAATAATAAAGACATGTTAATGTTACAAGCCTCATTTAAAGCCACCAGATGTTTTAGCCATTTACTTAGTGTTTAACAAAGAGAATATTATACATAAATTATACTGCAAGTTGCAATCATTTAAAGTTACTACAATAATTTTAAATACATCAGACCCCATGATTATGCAACATTTCAAGCCTATGTAAAAAAAAATAAAAAATGTATACCATGTTAAATTTTATAACAACTTGTCTAATATAACAAAGTTTTATTTCATTTTGTAAAATTACAGCACATATAGTTTTATTAAATACAGATTTTGTTTACAATTTACAGTTATTAAGCTTGCCAACAAATATATAATAAATTGAACTTCGATCTGCTTTACAAAAAGTCTATTTCATAATTCTAGGGTAAGATGCTGTTAAACATTGCAACATTTGACACGTACTGTAATATGAATAAGTTCATGTGTTCATGTCATAAGTTAAAAGGGAAAACCACAAACTTTTAGATGATTAATTATTGTCATGTGATTAAAAAGAAAACGGGTCATCTGTGGCGGGGGAAGGGGGGGCTGAAAGTTAACAAATATATGATTCACTGAACAATTCAAAGATATAATAAAATAAATAAATGCACGTACATATTACAACAGTCTGAATTCTTTATCAGGTCTAGGCTTATAGTTACGACTTGACAAATGACATCGACGATTAATTTATTTGCACTCTTTCTCAAACATAAATCACCATTTTTCAGATCATGCAATCCTTCTGATACGCAAATACTATTATAACTTATAATTTGGAAATAAAAATAGACATGAAATAACATTTTAAAAGAGAACTAAAAGTTGTTTTGAAGCTACACTCCTTCTCTACCTACCATTTTGAGTTGTAATACATGTGACATAGCCACGATACAAAATAATATTTGACATTCAGTATATCATTTTGCATCAATTTAAGTTTTGGATTAATAAATCGTTAATGGATAAGCATTAATCGATATGACATGAATGTTCCATGTATGTTGTTTGTAATATCTGTTATGCATTTCTGATTTATGACACAGTTTTGAGACTGTAATTCAAGATGGCGGCTTCCATGTATTTATTTTGATGAAGACAAGATTTCAGTTTTGAGAACAGAATGTAGACACTTTTTAAAAGATAAACTACTTATCAAGATGTGGAAAACAGTTAGGCTGTTTAAAACTATGCCAATAACAGAAAGAAATGTAAGTATTCATAATTTGTTTTTCGTACAGATATCATCGTTTAGTCGCCTTTAGGCTAATAACATGAACAGCTGACGCGGAAGTTTGCTTTCATTTGAGACAATAGAATATGTAGTATTTGGGAAAATAAGATTGTTAATTTAAGATACGTTATAACAGGTTCATACAATACTGTATCTGACATGTTTTATCCATGAAACATGACGGATGTAGGCCTACGGGTGACCTAGATTTTGGAATGTTGGATGCTGAAGCTTACTACTACTTCCGTTCTCCACTGGAATCGTTCCACTCTCACACCAAACCATTCTGTTCTATCCATTAATCATTGCATTCCCAGGCCAAAACGTTCTGTTCTCATCTTTCCTTCAAATCGTTCGTTCCTGTATGGTCATTTGGAACAAGCATTATTCAGTTGACTGTAGATCAACATGGTACTTGTTCAGGGACAAAGAAGACAAAATAAATCTGTTGATGAAGAATAACAAAAATTGTGTGATATCATACTAGACATAGGGATCATTTTATAATTCTGAATCAATCTCAAAGGGATTTTGAAACAAACGAAATTTCAAATTATAGATTTAATGTAAATGTGTTTAAGTTTTAAATTGATAAAAAATTTTACATGTTTTATGAAATTGTCGGAAAACAAAAATAAATTATATACTTATTCTAATCTTCAACTGTTGTTATCTTAAAGTGTGAGTGTGAATTGAGAAACTATGACTTACTAAAGCAATGGTATCCTACCATATACAGAATTCATGCCTTTGGTGAAATTAGCTTACTTGATATACCGATCTACTAATAGTTTTCAATATTAAATTAGAAGGGAAGGATGTCAAAAAGAATGTCACTTCTCAAGAAATTATCACAAATTCCATCCGCTTATGCATCCACCTTTACAAGATTGTAATTACCTGTACCTAACATTAAGAAATGCATGATTTTATATCAATAAATACACTTTGACACAGTTTAACAAACTATGTATCACACAGTTTTGAGTCACTAATTAAATTTCCAAGAAACAAAATACACACTGACTTCTTTCTCCAAATATCTCTGCAGTAATTTTACTGAAAATTATTCTAAAATCATACGAAGGAATTACTGACATTTTTTAGTGAAATGGTAACAGTCTTATCAAAATCACACCTGAAGTGACTCCAGTAAATATATATATATATATATATATATATATATATATATTTATATATGAATGAATGAAGATGTGAATGAAGTTAATGTTAATTATCTATCATGGATATATATATATATATATGCAGATAAGATATATATATATATGAAGATGTGAATTAAATTAATGTTAATTATCTATCTGTCGTTATTCAAATAGAATGTGTATATATATATATATTTACCCATTCTATTTGAATAACGACAGATAGACAATTAAGTTAATTTACATCTATAAATAAAACTGTACATGGTTTACCCATTCACTCCACTTTAAAATGGTGGTAACATTTTCAAATAAATTATTTGTGAAAATAGTACCCCTCTGTCTTTCTCTCTCTTTTTGAATAGTACAATGTGTCTGTATGTAAAAGGTGCTGAAGGAGTTCGAAATGCGGAATTCATTCCCATCCTGATCCAGAATATTCTGTTACTGACGCATACCATTCTAACTCCATCTTCAATCATTCTTATCTCAATAAGAACCGTTCTCTTCTTATCAAGAACTGTTGAGTTCAATCCATTCAGCGTTCATTCTCCAATCAAAACCATTTGCTCCTAAACCATTCAGCATTTGTTTGCCATTCCACTGGTGTAATAGTATGCTTCAAGGTGTGTAGTAACTGTCTAAATATAGATCTAGAGAACTCAGTAATCCTCCTATTCTAAAAATATTTTGTAGATTCTCAACAACACTTTTGATGAGGATGTACCAGTGTAGGGTCCTCGGGAAAACCATGTGAGGACAAAAAGAAAAGATTCAAACATGTCCGAGTTTCCAAGACACTCGGGCAGTAAACTGGGATTCCTCACCTGGCTTCGACATGTAAAATTGTCAAGACTCATTATCTTGATCTTTGTCGTCTTCATTTGTATATTTTTAATTGTTCACCATCTACTGTCTGACCTTGCTCCTGTAGGGGAATCCCCTGCAGGGCATAGGTCAAGGTTAAAGTTGGATCACTACAGTGAAGATGAAAGGTTATTCACAGCTCCAAATCTGAGTGATGAAATCAGGAAACTATCCAAAATCAAAGCGTCTGTGAACAATGAGCTTCGTGACATGGAAAGTAAAAGACAGATGTTACAAACCCAGATAATGAAATATCAGATGGAGTTGGAACGATTGCACAATGTCAGAGAAACATTGGAAAGAGAAGCTAAATTAACAAAGCTTAATCTAGATCAGTTGAAGATCCAGAAGGAAGAACTGGATGAAAAATATGTTCCTATTCTACGAGCGCCACAGAAAATTCTTCTTGGACAAGAGACTGATTTGGAAATGTTACCACCGAAAAGTTCATCAAGATGTCAAATGTTTTCATGTTTTGATTACTCTCGGTGTTCACTTCTTTCAAGATTTCCAGTTTATGTGTATGATTTTCAAGAAAAGAAAATATTACCACCTTTGGAAAGCTTCATCAATTCCTCAGTGATGGCAGCTTTAAAAATAAGTCCTTATATAACCAGTGATTCAACAAAGGCTTGTGCATTTATCGTGGTTATTGGACAGTTCTATGACTCAAACACGGTTAGCACAAAAGACATTAGTAATTTCTTATATAACTTGCCTCACTGGCATGGTGATGGACGCAACCACATTCTTATTAATATGATGCGCAATTATAAATCAACAGACTTATTTGCAAATGTCAAAACAGACCGGGCTATTATAGTGCAATCAACCTACTTAGATACACATTTCAGAGAAAGATTTGACATAGTGGTGCCGCCAAGTTTGGGGAGTGCTGACGGTGATGTTTGGGAGGAATTGCCGTTAGTCTCTCCAGTACGCAGGAAGTACTTCCTCTCTTTCTGGGGTCAGTACAAGGGCATAATAGCTCAGAATAGTGCCAAAATTGAGGGAGTGGAGAAAACATCTCAGGACTTTACTGAAAATGATTTGTTGTCTAACATAGAAAGTGCCATAGTTTCCTCTTTAAAAGACATAAAAATAGCAGACTCTAATGAAATATATACTCAGTTTTCTTGTGACTCTGTTGCTCCAGGAGCTATTAATGGAGAATGGAGCATGTGTGGCACAGACATACAGAGGAAGGACATACTTGTGCAGTCCACTTTTTCCCTAATTATTGCACCTTCTAACATTTCATACATATCAAGTACTGTCTTTCAGCTTAGATTATACGAATCTCTTAAATTTGGAGCTATTCCTGTTGTTTTGGGAGACTATACTCAATTACCTTATGATGAAGTTGTAGACTGGAAGGAAGCTGCCATTATCTTGCCTAAAGCTAGGGCTTCAGAGTTTTATTTCATATTACGAACGTATACAGATAACAACATTGCAGCCATGAGGCTGAAAGGAAGATTTATATTTGAAACTTATTTTAGTACCACTCTGAAAATTATGAACACAGTACTTGCCATTTTGAGAACTCGTTTAAACATCCCAGCTGTCCCTGTTCAGGACGTGCCGTCTCTGAGTGTATTTAATGACTCCTTTGTTCCCCTGATTCTAGAGGGTTTTGAAGTAAATCCTGAAACAGATGAAACTCTTGGACCAGTAGAATCTCCTTTCTCTTCCATGATCTTTAAGGAAAATTTCACTCAGTTCCGTAGCTACCAGGCTTGGAACAAGATGGGTCAAGCATTTAATTTATTTCCCTATGATGCTGAAGAAAAGGTTCTTCCCTCAGAAGCCAAATATTTAGGTATGTACTCTATTAATAAAACTACATTTCAAACAAACTACATTTCACGCAAACTACATTTCAAACATTAATCTATGAATCAGATTTTATCAGAGAGCTACAGTTCTGCAGCTAATATTGGATATGTCAGACTATAGTAACATTTGCTTCTTATGAATGACTTTACATTATGTTCAATATTTTTTTCAGCATTAATTCCAGATTTTTATCTTAAAACAAAATTGATTGTATTGAAATATTCATATGAAATAACATTCATCTAAAATGTTCTGAGTAATAGAAAATTAGTGTAAATGATTTTCAATAATCATTGTCAGTTACATTATATTTTATGCTTCCAGGGTCAGGGTTTGGATTCCGGCCCATTGGAAAAGGTTGGGGAGGAGCAGGAAAGGAGTTCAGCGAAGCCCTTGGTGGGAATTTGGCAAGGGAACAGTTCACCAGTAAGTTATGAGCAGATATGTCATTGTTTAACAATTGTAAATTTCATGCATTTTTGCCCACTTATGGTGTATCTCACATTCCAACTTTATATTTACTGTTAAGTGATTTGTAGATGAAGCAAATCTTCGATTCAAGTATATATTTTTGGAATGTTCCCATTATCTGTGGCAGTATGTTAGTGATTTGGACATAATCTGTTCACATTTTTTTATGTGACCAATAAATTATTGTCTGAAAATCCTAGATAATCTGATAGTCTTTGGATTCTATTTTAGTCCCCTACCAGCTTTGCCAGAGGGGACTAATAGTTTACACTCTGTCAGTCCACTTGAGGTTTTCTTGACTTTTTTCCGGATTAGATGAAGATATTCAACTGACATTTTATACATAGCTTTGTCTTTGATAGTTACAAATCAAGTTAAAGTTTCATTACACTTGACCTATTTTTGACTGAATTTTGCTACCAGTAGGGGACTTTGTATTACCTGCAATACACTCAGAATGCTTGCTTTTTTTGTTTGTAAAGATTAATAATTTGGTATTTTGGGGGTCAATAAAAAAATTTGTATATCAGTAGAGAAAATGAAAGTGCTGCAAATCTTTTGTTGTGTCTCTGCAATGAAAATCCTTAGTGATTCTACGAAGTCTAAGCCCTTCCACCCACCCACCCTCCCTTTTCCGCTTATTTTTTTAATCTCTCAGATGTTCAGAATTCTTCATTTGTTTGAGAAACAAAGTCTCAATATTTTTGTCTTAAAACTAATTTTTTTGCAAGTATTATTGATTTACAACTGTGTGATTATCAATAGCTATATTTTGATACTAAATTTTTTTTTCTCTTTATTTTTCAGTTGTGATTTTGACATACAAGAGAGAACAAGTGCTAATTGGAGCCATACAAAGACTTAAAGGATTGCCATTTCTAAACAAAGTTATTGTTGTATGGAACAATCCAACACCCCCAGGGCCTCAGATACGATGGCCAGAGATTGGAGTGCCCATTAAGGTACCCGAGCACTTTTCTTAACTTGACTGTACGTAATATGAACTAGGTATTACAGCAGTATAAAGTACTAAAGATTGAAATGTAAGGTGACTGATATGACAATAAGGTTGTATGTACACAACCAGATCATGTTCGTCCTTTTCCATAACTGGAAAGAAGACTCGGACATGGATCAGCGCGAAGATTATATCAAATCAATGGATTTATTTACCAGAAGCACACAATGGATGAGGTTAAAAGGCTAAAACCGAATCCCTGTATAATATGTTATTTAGAAGTAAGATTAATTTTCACTAGATTCAGTTGTGGTATCATCAGTGTCTTTTTCACTCTAATATATAAATGTGTAAGTGGAAATCGATATTGGTAGAATACCTTAGATATGTATGATATGTTAGATGTATTTGTTTTAGCCCCAGAGCTCATACAGAAATAGCGGAGTAGTTACGATTTGTATACTACAGTGCTGAAATGACTCTTTTACTTTCAATATGAAAATGCTTAAATACATATCTGTAATATTCTTTGATCTTTTTTCAGTGTTTCAGGTTTAATCAGTGGTTAAGACATCATTTATTTGTAGAGCATGTGTGAATAAATTCAGCTCTTTGATCCACTTCTTTTTCTTTTTTTTTACATTGTCCCTACACATGTACATCTATGTCAATGTGTAGCAACAATAGCTAACAGATAGCTAATTGAGAACTGATTTTAATCAGATACATGTATTAATGTATGAAACAAATACTTTTCATCTGTAAGAATTTCCTTTGGTATGTTAATTAAACAATGAGGTAAGGTTTTGTTATTATTGGGGTTATAAGGGACAGGTGATCACATGCTTTTTTTATTGGCAGATAAGTTCAAAAGTTTGTTTATTTTGTGTTATTGTTGATTCACTGGAAAATATTTTAGGAAATTTACAATTAATTACCTATTAGTTTTGTTGATGTATATTTTGCTTAAAATATTTGAGATGAAGGAAATTATTGCGACTTGTCATTTTCAATTTTTAGACAGTTGACATGTGGCCCACTATCGTGTCAAGTATTTATGTATCATGATTCATTTAATGACAATAAAGATAGTTTTCTTAGGATGTATGTGGAAAATCTTGTTCAGATGTTCAGTGTAAATATACCTCCTTATCATACATGTGCATGTAATGTAAATACCATGTATGCTTCTAATTTAAATATTTCCATTCTTGGACTTCATAGTGACCGTAACGAATCAAATTTAAAGAATCTTATGACAGATGCTCCTGATGACAATAAATCTTATTATTAACAAACATACTGAAATGAAGTGTTTAATAATATAGTCAGATGACTGATTGTCAGATGGGCAATCTTCCATGAAAATCATACATACTTGCATCAAATTCCATGCTTAGCAAAAAGAATTTGTATATAGTGTACCGTGAAATGTTAAGTGTTGGGAAAACATTCAAGTCTTTCTGAAGCTGAGCCAGAGTTCATGTTTTTTTTTCCTTTATATTAATTCTATATCCTTTCAATGATTATGTGTATATACACACCTATACATGATGTATATTTATAAATATAATACTTCTCACAGGTTCTAAAGATGGAAAAAAATAGCCTGAACAACAGATTTCTTCCATTCAGCAGTATTGAAACAGAGGCCATTCTCAGCATAGATGATGATGCCCATCTTAGACATGATGAAATTGTTTTTGGATTTCGGTAAATTTGCATATAGAATCCATATTCATCACAACGGAATCAATTGTATCAATCCAGAAAATCGTCTACTCTTTCTGGACTTATTTTTAGAATTCATGAGCCTCCACACTTTAATCCTCAAATTTTATACTTATCCTGCATAGAAGTTGAGATGGAACATCCTTCGTGATTTATGGGTCAGAAGGTCAGAGGCAAAGGTCACATTCATAACTGCAAATAGGTAAAGATGATTGTTATAGGTCAAGATCACAGGCAGTGAATGTAACTTACAGAGTAATCGACTCCATGAAATTTTTCCATCTCATAATTTCTAGGTATGACATGATTGTTTGTTGTTTTCTGCCACACTCAACAATTTTTCAGTCATCTGGTGGAATCCAGTTTTTATTGGTGGAGGAGAGAACCCAGATACAATGTACCCGGGAATAGACCACCGACCTTCTGAAAGTAAACTGGCAAACTTTCTCACATATATCGGTGCGAGCGAGATTTGAACCCGCGCCGACTAGAGGTGAGAGGCCTTGTGATTTTGAGCACAATGCCCTAACCACTCGGCCACAGAGGCCCCCAAGGTATAACAGGAGGAGAGAAAAAGCATTCAAATGATTTCTGTATCAAAAAGTCATATAACAAGTTCACAGTCAGTAATTAATACAGTAGATATGGATACAATTGAAAGAATAATTTATATAAGTTTTCAGCCTTGTATTTGCTACATACAGACATCTGATGATGTCTGGGTCAAAGATCAAGGAATATCAATGGATTAAAGTTAATGTTGTGTAGGAACCCACTGTATGAGGGAGGTCCCACATGACAGTGCTGTCATCAGTATTATGCAGTATGCACTTTGGGATTATAAACCTGATAGCTTTCTACTTTGTTTCAATTTTATTTTCTTGAAGGTATGACAACTTACTTGTTTGAATTTAAAAAGCAATATTTTGGGTCTTAGCTTAAATGTTCATGAATATATGAAAGGAATTTGTTGACATAAATGTTGAGGAGAATCATATGATTAATAAAAAAGTCCAATGAAATTGGACTTAATACATTTTTTTTTAAAATTTGGATATAAGGATATGGGCAAAAAGCCATATCACAAATTAATGGATACATTTTTAACTTAATGCAAAGCAAATCTAGTATTTTCTCTTTAGGGAATGATGATATATGCTGATGTAAGTTATGCATAGTTAGTTATATGACATAAAACTTCATATTACTTGATGATTACTCCCAGATGAATGCATACTGCAGCAAAACTGTCACAGACTTGACTGTAATCTACAAGTCCAGTCTCCTTTTTATTGATAGTACAATCAAGTTAATGGTATAGGGAATTAAATATCATTCATAATTTCTTTTCTTGTTTTCAGTCAAGAGAAAATTGATGTCACTGAGATTTGATAAATTAGTATTTGTCATGTTAAGAATGGAATCATACAAAATATCTGTAACATGGGGCCTGCTGCAATATAAACACTGGTGCTTGAAAGGGCATTTAAGAAATAAAGTATGTGTTTTTGTGGATTTTGCAAGGTAACCTCTGGGTCGAGAAATACATTTCAACAACATTTGAATTTAGAGACTGAGAGATTACATGTATAATGCAATATCAGTAAAAACATAAACTTTATTTCTATTCTACTATGGTTCAGAAATATACAGGTGATCATTTTCTTATTATGAATTAGGTCATTTTATGACATCAGGGCAGATACTTGTTTTTTGCTGAGGGGACATGGTAGGGTCTACTATATTGAAAGATATTTAAAGTATTTAGTTGTCAATGTAGTATATTTCTTTGATTACCTATAATGTAGGAATTGAATACATAACAAATCATATAAATTTCATCTAAATCTAATGATCCTGTAGTAAGGGAGATAACTCTTCACCTCGCAAGTGACTTAAGATGTAAAGCATGAATTAGTCTTTATAGAAATAGATTTGCTCCTAATGTGCTGAAAAGGAGTGGTAGAAAATTGGTCTACATGTCTCCTTCTTCTGCCCCACATGCATTTAGGAATCACTGTATGCTGAACATAAACATATTTGAAGAAATTATTTTCAAATTATCTCCTACGCTGGACATCACACAACCAAACTGTCATCGTTAAATAGTCTCACACTACACAGATTCTCATAACCAATATAATGGATGTAAAATTTGCTGTGTTTTAAGATGTACCTGTTTAGTTATGAGAACCTTGATTGGAATTCACTCTGAAAGGGACCGGCAAATGCAGTGCAAGTACACTGTGGGAGTAATGTAGTGTGCAAAATAAAAAAAATCACACGAACTAGATAAAATTATGAATAAACTGAATGCATATAAATCAGCATTTATACATCCATGCATGGGTTATGGAACTTTAGTTGTGCATTGTACTTGTACTATGTATTATATATCCTAGTGTATGCATTATATATTTAAGTGTATAATTTTATTATCTAATGCAGTGTAATTATTACATATTGCAGTGTATGTTAAATATTCCAGTGTATGGAGAGAGGAGAGAGATAGAATTGTGGGATTTCCTGGCAGATACCATGCCTGGGATGCCCAGAGTAAGATGTGGTACTACAATGCTAATTATTCCTGTGAGCTGTCCATGGTCCTGACTGGTGCTGCTTTCTTCCATAAGGTAAGAAGCACTTCCCTGTGAAACGGATAGGGCAGCAAGTGACACAATTTCATTTTAGAAAATGTATCATGAAATACGTGTATTTCTGGCAATTGCATAGTCTTGGTCACCCAGACACTTGTATATACTCCCCACAAATGTTTGGATGCTTTCTATAGAAAAAAAATTCTTTAAATGGTGCTGATCTTGTAAACAGATAATAATTATTGAAAGGAAATGCGCTTGTAGTAGTGCCGGATAAAATTGTGAGTTACTGGTCTCAAGTAAATGATACTTTATTAGGATTAATTAAAAATATTGTATTTTAAGCCAGGGTCAGTCAAGGTGTCATATTCGATTTATTTATGTAATAGTTATGAAGGAAGAATCCAACAGCTCTTTTCCAGAAGAAAAATATTGAATCTGTTTTTCTATCAATTGAAAATTTATTTTTTAACTTTATAGACTTTGATATCAAGTAGTTTGTATGGGTTCAGGTAATATCCTTTAGAACCAGCCAATCAGCATCATTATCAGAATTTTGATACACCTCTCTTTGAGTACAGAAAAATTACTGATCATACTCAACAAAGAATTCAAACGTTTGTGTGGGAATATACAAAAATATCTGGAGGATCGAGACTAGCAATGGCAAAAATTTTATATTCTTGGAAGTTTTAATCGTGATGATTCTTGTTGTTAGTTGTAAAGAAATGGCCGTTAATCAGATATTAAAAGATTATGTATATCAGGATAATGTTCTCTATTATATATAACATTAACTATATTGTTCTGTTTGATTTACTCCACAGAATTATGCATATATGTACACACATTTTATGCCACAAGCAATCAGGGACAAGGTGGATGAATATATTAACTGTGAAGACATTGCCATGAACTTTCTTGTTTCTCATGTTACCCGAAAACCTCCCATAAAGGTAGGGTATATATCATTTCATGCAGTAGCTGGCCATGTGTCTCTTTGCATTTGCTTACCAATGTCATAGAAAAGAAACACTCAATAAAAACACCCTACATAAGCTTGTAACGGATGTATTATATACTACTCAAAGTTTGATAAGGATCATATTTTTCATCACTTGTAAGACTTTCAACAAAGGTGAATGACAACCAACACAGAGTGATTTATGTTCAGAAATGTTTACTTCAAGAAATTGTGACAGAAAAATTTGGCAAACATGACATTTCATCGCATACTCCTAAGGTAAAGGGAGAGTACCCTGAAAAGCATGGTAATTTCATGATCACGGAATTGTTTAAACTCTGCACATTCCATTTCACACTGCACAAACAAGTGTCAATAGCGGGTATGGCCTCCGTTAGCTCCAATGACAGCTTGGCAACGTCGTCTCATGCTTCCAACGAGGTTTTGAATGGACGCAAGAGAGATATTGTTCCATTCTTGGATCAGAACATTTTCAAGTTCCTGGAGGGTGGTTGGTTGTACAGGACGACGTGAAATCGCTACCTGAAGCATATTCCAGACATGCTCGATAAGGTTGAGGTCTGGAGAACGAGCTGGCCAGTCCATACGAACAATTGTCTCACGTTCCAGGTACTCGTCCACCACCCTAGCACGATGTGGACGTGCATTATCGTCCATGAGGATGAAGTCAGGACCAACAGCACCAGCATATGGTCTCACGTACACATCCAGGACTTCATCCCTGTAGCGCACTCCGGTCATCGTGCCTCGCCTTAGGACATGGAGATCAGTTTGTCCAGCTCGACTGATTCCTCCCCAAATCATCAACGACCCACCACCATATCTGTCATGTTCAGCAACATTAGCGTCCTGATATCGTTCTCCTGCCCTTCTCCACACTCGTGCACGACGATCTGTGAAGTCAACACAAAACCTCGACTCGTCTGTGAAAAGTACAGGGGCCCAATCAGCAACCCTCCAATTCACATGAGCCCTGGCCCAATTCAAACGATCTTGTCTGTGTCGCTGAGTAAGAGGGATGCGAATACAGGCTCTCCGGGAACGAAGACCACCTTCATGAAGACGATTACGCACAGTTTGCGTGGAAATGTTAACTCCAGTTGCATTCAGAAGATCATTTCTAAGCGCAGTCGCCGTTGCAAACCGATGACGTCGTGCTGAAATCAAGAGAAAACGGTCGTCTTGCTGCGTGGTGGACCTTTCTCTGCCGCCTCCATGTCGATGAGAAGCTGAATCATGAGCTTGATACCGGTTCCAAGCTCTGCAAACAACGCTCTGACTGACACCCAATAGCTCTGCAACGTGACGTTGTCTTGCACCATTTTCGAGCATTCGTATGCATCTGGCCAATTCTTCAATAGTCAAACGACGTCTTTGACGGTGTGGAGGCATTTTCATAGAGTAACAGTGACTTAAACGAGGTCAGATGTAAAGACAATGACCAAATTCAAATCAACGACAAGCACTCAGAAATGTGAATAATGTGGGTACCATGCTTCACGTGCTACTCATGATCACTGCAGCATGCATTTCCCTACCTAACCTGTGTTTTGAGGCTCAAGAGGGGTCAGTCCAACACTATGATGAAATTTGCGTGTCTTATCAATTCATATATTGATTTTATAATGTAAGAACTATATGATCCTTATCAAACTTTGAGTAGTATACATACATGTATATACAATTTCCATTTCTCTTGTATTAAATTAAATCAGTAAAATTTTGTTCAGATTTAGAAATAGTTGTATCAGTTTACAGAAATTTTTTTTTATAAGGTAACATCACGGTGGACGTTTCGGTGCCCAGGATGTCCAGAGACATTGTCCAGTGACATTGAACATTTCACGGAAAGACACAAGTGTATTAACTTCTTTGTACAGGTGTATGGCTATATGCCGTTGTTGTACACACAGTATCGAGTGGATTCTGTTCTATTTAAAACTAGACTTCCTGTAGAAAAGCAGAAATGCTTCAAGTTTATTTAGAACAAACAAGTATTCTACAAAGATGTATATTTATATGTATGTGTAAGAAATGTTGTTATTTAATATCACTGCTTTCAAAATCTACGAGTATGGACAAGTTTTTTTTTTCAAACTTGGTAATTGGAAAAGTAAATGCATTTTTCAAATCTTCAAAATATTCAGTCATCAAATGAACCCATTTTTCAATTGTAAAATTTTTGTTCTATAAGCATTTTAATATCATTACTATTATTTTACTTGTAGATACAATGCACTGCTACAAAGCTAGATTGCTCAGTCTAGAAATAAAGTCTCATTGTTTCAGTTTTAATATATACATATTTTACTTAATGCTTTACTAGTGATGCTAAATCCTTAAATTTGTTGATTTATTGTATTACAATTTGTTAAATAAAAAATCCAGTGAATGCAAAATGAAAAAAAAACCCACATGTCTATAGTGCTTTTTTTGGTAGCTATCAAAGTAATGATTAGGGTTTTTGTTGTTATTTTTAACAAAGGATTATATATAAGGGCTTTATTTGCACACAAAAAAAAATTCATGTTTCATTCTTAACTTGATGTACATGTACTTCAGCTGATCAAAATTACAAAGAACCAGGAATAGGACAAATATAAGTGATGTTTTACCACCATTTCCTCTATTTTGACCTAACATGGCTGATTTCTTTCAGATGACATTGAGCACATGCTTGGAAAAATTTTATTCTTAATAAGATTATACATTGTTTATACCACAAATTTATCTTCCCAGTATTCACATGTAATAGAAACCTGTCATTTGTCTAGCTGCCCTGTATGTTACATTCAGGAAAATTAGCATATGAACTAAACTTGAGAAATTGCATCTCTTTCGATACTCTGTACCTTTTAACGCTGTGGACTCTGAATGACAGTAAATATCAAGAGTCAAATTACATTGTATGTGAAACTGGAAATAAAAGAAAATTCTGAGTTTCATGGGGCTAGGTAGGCTATTGTCATATACAGTCCATGATGTTATATATTTAATTTGATGGTAAAACATTTTTGTTATGTAATCCTTCGTCTTTTTAGGCTTTTATATAGAAGGAAGTCCACTTGTAGTTGAAAAGTTACCTGTAGGTGTCCAATAAGTTGACACTATTTAAGAAAGTACTGATAGTCTAATAATGGCAGTAATTGTCTTATTGGTCAGTGCCAGGTAAACCCGATAACTGATCATACGTTTACAGGTATACTGCAAACAAAGACCATACATTTTTTAAACAGAAACAAATTTAATTGTGAATTTTCTTATAACAGGAAATCACTGACAAACTAACAAACCACTTCATATCAATGCGTCGAAATCCAGTTGATTTAACGGTTTTAGGAATCTCAAAATACTTTCCACATTTTGACTGGCATATATTATTTTCTCATCCGAAATATCGGAAAACATGCTGATTTTCACATAAAAATTTGGTTCCAGGGCTTTTGCACCCTCTATGTCTAGAATATCATTTAGAACATTGTCAGTATTCACTTTCATTAGCATCCCTAAATTTTGACTGTGTAAGGGAAATGCTCTCCCCATCAGAGGAAGACATGGTGATATGCCAATGTACTATAGAATGAATGAGTGGATAAACTTGCATGACACTGTCCAATATGTGAATAAAAGAAGCAGACTTTCATACAAGACTGGTTATTTTATCAGGCTATTTAGATATAACTTTATTCATCATTTCCTTTGTCAGTGAGTTTACTTGAGCCTGTCCATTCTTAGAACAAAAAATGTAATGTTTTAAGTAGGACATAAGCCTCAAATTGTCCATTCTGTGAGACAAAGAACTAATTTCGGTCCTACAGGGCTCAATCAGTCTCACAGAATGGACAATTTTTGGCTTATATCTTTTACTTAATAATTGTATATTGCAAAGAGCTTATATTGTAATTGCATTTAAGGAAAAGGCATTAATTTACTCAAATATACATGTACTTTATAAATAGATTTCCATTGATGGACATTTCATCATAGAGTGTGTTTGAGCTCATCATGACTACGCAGAATAAATTACCGGTATGTTAGGATTCATGATCACATCAATTTTCTGCTTTGTCTTGCAATATATAGCTACTTGTGTGATCCGTTATGGAAATACTAAATTCATTCCCTGTGATAATGTGCTAGAGGCTTGTAAGTTGTTGTTCTTTATAAAGACATTACACTATTTGGTCAGTAATTTTTGTTAAAAATTCCATACATTTTTAGAATCTGTATACATGAATTTGAGATTTTTTGATTTTTTTTGTTATTTTTTCTTCTTCGTGCATTGGTAAATAAATGCATGTGTATGTAGATGGGTGTTTTGAGGGGAAATTCATTGCACATATAATACAGTCAATTATTTTGCATGAAATGAGTGTCATATTTGTCAAAGAGAGTAGGTTGTTGGGTAATTATTTTCATGTACATGATGATGTATATTGTTTTTTTGTTTACATGTGAACACTCTGTAATTAACATAGACAGCTGACTGGAAAATCATGTTTATTTCATAGGTTCAAAGAGGGGTGCTCACAAATCTACCAGATATTTCTCGCTTGAGAATATACATGGGTGAACAGTATTGAATCTGAAGTTTTGATTTCAGTAATGATAGAAATAGCACATGGGGGGTGTCTCTTATACAGAATAATGACATTCCTCAACAGCTCAACAAATTATGACATGTGAACTAGTTCACATACAGCCACATTCATATACATCTCTCATCTTCATAAATTTTAGTCTTTTGAAAGTCTCAAGCCATGTGAATCTTTTTTGTTTATTCCTTTATGTATTGCCAATAGAGTTTTCATTATTACTGTATAGATTTTATGTGTATTCAACAATTCTCAGTTATAAAGTATTTTATCTTTCTCTGTATGCATTTTCTACCATGTTATACTGGTAATTTTCTATCATTCTGAAAGGTTGAAAATGGTGTTTCAAATGAATTTTCTTTATTTTACATTTTGTAAAGGTGTATGAACATGTAGAAAAAAAATTCTTTATTACATGTATTTCTGGGCCAAAAAAGATTGTGAATATGATGAAACAGGTGTTTTATTCTGTTATTTGTTTTTTGTTGTGGTCATATTTGAAATATCAAAATTATTTACCTTTTGTACACTTTGTGAGGAAGTATTGTAATACATGATAACGAAATTTTACTGGAAACAAGGAAATTTATTGGAATTTATGATGCTTTGCTAAATATATTATGTTTGCTTATAATTACAAGAAAATACAGCACATCAAAACTGATGTTAGTTGTCATTACACAGATTAGAATACTTATTAATTACCAATATCAAACTGACCAGATGAATTGTTAATCCCTGGCAACTCGGCAGTAAAAACAAAGTAGAAAACAAAATAGCAAAAGGTCCTTGGGCATTAACAGTTACCAAAAAAGGAACAACTTCTGTTTGAAGTGGTACATGTTGTTAGTGTAATGGTACATCTTTCAGCTCTTGAATCAGGGATATCCCAACTCTTTTTGCAGTTGAAAAGGATATTGAATTTTTGTGATGCTTTTCATGGGTGATATATATATATATTATTACTATAGTGAGTTGGATCATGTCGAGTTGACAGGTACAGATCATCAGATCAAACGAGAAACATGAAGTGTTGAGTTTGATCTGATGGTCCACACCTATCAACAAGATGTGACCCAACTCTTCTGATCAAGTTACTATAATAATGATAAATTTATTATACTCCACCTTATTTATTTATAAATCCACATTTATAAGACAATAAATGTATTCCAAATTATCAAAAACACAAACATACAATGAAATAATTTTTTGTGCATGCAGTTTTGTTTGTGATGCAGTAGATGCCCCCCCCCCCCCCCCCCCCCCCCCCCCCCCAAAAAAAAAAAAAAAAAAAACCAAAAAAACATTTAAAAAAAAACATTACATTGATGGAATGTGACATCATTGGTTTCAGAGACATGGATTCAGAAAACACACTTTGGTGATCTGGAAAATCAGATCACAATGTGTGGAATCAACGTTATGAAGACTCAAGTGGGTACATAATAAAATGGATTTCCATTATACAGTTAAGTCTGCAATAAATATACTAACATTTTACCAGTGTCCCTGATGAAGGTTTCTAAAACACATCTGAATATGTACACACCTTTTATAGTCTTGATATTCAAAATCTGTCATTATAAATTTAATGCCGAGAAAAATGTTACTTTTTTTTTTAACATTTAACCTCGTCTTTTTTTGAAGGTCAGAACACACTAATCACAAGCAGTCTTTATGGCAAGTACGAGTTTCTAATGTCTCCTCATTACAGATAAAGTTTTGGCCCAGACAGCAACTCTTTAACTAGTGACTGATCTTGGGCAGATCTAGATATCCTAAAGCTTGGTTGGGTGCTTGAGAAATCTGTTCATAAGTAAATTTTGAATCAAGTATTAGATTCCGATGTCTCTTTTACAAAGACTATGGCTAAATGACCTTGGTACAAGGTCATAATGCATTCTATAGCCATAACCACGCATCTCTGCAACAAATCTAATACATGCACAAGGTATGGTCATGATTTTTTTAACAGAGGATTTGAAGGCCGGGTCATGATGCATTGTCTGGTCATAATAGGTGACCAGGCATGAACTAAATGTTCAGGAGTAAAAGGTACTTGTGCACTCGATTTATGTACTTTCACCTTGAACATAAAAAGGATTTTTAAAGATCATGAATGAATTTTAATTATGTAATCCTACCTCTATGTGGACTAAACCAGAGGCATTTAATTTCACAAATTCAGTAGAGGCCATGCTCCATATATCTGTGTGTACCAAGTTTCACTTCTAGATGTTCAGTTGAGGTTTTAAAACATTTACTGCATTTTCACGATATGATCCATTTAGCCCCACCCTAAGGTTTCAGCTCCTCTAAACTTCACTACCTCAGCAAAGACCTTCATGCTCAATTTTACTATGCATTTAGTTTGGTATTTTGATATGTATGATTCAAGAAGTTTTGTTTTTAAATGCTAATTTCATTATTTGAAGCCCCAGAATCCCTGAACCTGGGGTCATGAAGGTGAAACTGTTTAAATTTCAACCATGACAGACAAAAAGGAGACAACTATTAGTCTACCGAGTGATCAGGTAAACAAGCAATTGTACATGTGTATGTAAAAAGTGCTATGTAAATGTCCTCTTTCTCCAAATTGAATTGGAAAACAGGATGACCTTTTGATCTGAAAACCAACATGGGTCATTTACTCCAGTATCAATTTGCCTAAAAAAGTTTGAAAACTATTTAGTAAAAGGTTCTTCCATTATCTTCCCAATACATTCTGCATGCATGAAATAAGAGGCCCTGATGGGCCTTATTCATCACCCAAGTAACACACAATGTAGAACACAAGTTGGATGTGTGTAAATGGTGCACATGTGCATCTCTGTTTATGGTAAGAATGTGTAATTCTACAGTTCTAGTCTAAGCAGCTTTTGTGCTGCGTACATGTGCGAGCAGCTCATAATGCAAAGTTGTGACTTGCCAAAATACAAGATAGCTAAATTTAAGTTCATCAATAAATATTTGTATTAAAAAAAAATATGAAAGAATGAATTCAAAATAAATGAATTTATTGAGTATCATTGTACATGTACATATACTGAGGCCTGCCATTATCTGGAAACATGTTACAAGTAATCAAACAGCAGACCACTCTGCAATCTTGTCAATCAACAAGTAGTGTCTGCTAGCTGCATTTCATTCAACAATCAATCCATATGCAAGATTAGTGCATACTGCAATGGGAACCTTTACAGATGTTCCTCAAATGCCATCTTGATCTACCATGTCATTTTATTTAAGACATGAAATTGAGTTGTCTAAAACATACTTACAGTGAAACCTACCTAATCTGATATGCACTGGGGGCCATTTTTTTGGCTGGAATACACAGTGTGTTGAATGAACATTGTAAAGAACAATGTAATTGAGTTTGGGTCAGAATGCCAGTGAAATGGATTACACAGGTGTTGGGTTAGGCAGTTTCTACTGTATTATTATAAACAAATAGTATGTCACTATATCTTCATTTACAAGAGAGCTATATAAGTTAAAGCATAATATCCAATAAAATTGAACATGCTGATCAGTAATTTTGCATGTTTTTTTTATATCCTTTTGAGAATATTGACTCAAACTGAGATGTCACCAAATGAGGTGAAATACTACAAATTTAGACCTATACTTGGTGCTCAGGGCTGTAGCAGTGAGCTCAGGGTTCTTTAACGTGCCAACACCTGCCGTGACACAGGCATCCGTTTTTAAGGTCATATCTAAAAACCTTCTAAGTGCTAAGTGTTTGTTGAAGAAGCAATCACTGCCTATGTTTACATCTTGGGTTTGACATTGCAATATGGTAGAATGTACCAAGTTTGATATCTGTCAAGCAAAGGGTTCTAAAAATATCTACAGTCCAGAGTATATTGACCTTGTGATCTCAATCAGCAAGAGAAACCTACTCCTTAGGTAGAACAGTGTACCATATTTGGTGTCTGTCAAGCAAAGGTTTCTCAAGATATTCAACAAATATCTTATGTCAAGTTTGACCCTTCAATTGTGACCTTAAAATCAATAGGGGATTCTTACTTCTAAGGGAGAACCAGTGTACCAAGTTTAATGTCTGTCAAGCACATGAATTGTAAGATACTGAAAAGACAATATCTTACTTTGTTCAGTTTGACCCTTGACATTCAACTTTGTGATCTCAAATTCAATAGGGGTCATCTACTCCACTGATAGACTATTGTACATGATGTCCGTCGAGCAAAGCATTCTCAAGATATTTAGCCGGCAATATCTTACCATGTCCAGTTTGAACCTATCTGTCCTCAAGTCAAAACCCTGGGATTGCAAAATTCACAATTTTGGTACATCCTACTTGACCTTGTGACCTGAAAATCAATAGGGGTCATCTACTCTCTAGGGACAACCACTGTACAAAGTTTGCTAACTTGTTCTTTAAATTTTGAATGGACAAGATTTGGTCTACGGACCAATAGTTGCAAAGTAATATGCCCCCTTTTCTTCAAAAGGGGTGGGGGAGTGGGCATAAAAATGTACTTCCAAAAGAATCAATAGTACTACACAACTCAGATTCCAACAGTTTATCTGAATAATTTTTTTAAAGCATGTTGATAACAAGTATTATCTTTAAAAACAAACATTCTGTAAGTTTTGTACAGCAATACATGTCCCCTTTCGGTTCCAAGTCAAGTTGTTTGTGTAAAATTCTCCATATGGTCCCCTTGAAATTTTAATTGTATCACTTTTTGAATTTTCTTTCATTTTAACATTCAAATAAACATCTACAAAGATGTTTTTATTGTTGTATCAAACAACTCTTCATTTGTATCCTCAATCTAAAGTCCTATCGTTCTGTGAAACAACCTCACTGGATCATTCTCTCGTATTCTGTACGATAAAGCATATAAAGAGCGACATTTTTACTTCTACTGAGCATCTTCAATATTCACAACTTTGTACACATGTTTCTGTAAACACATGATGTTTAAATCGCTGTGCTTTTTGAATGAAAAATTAAAAATCTAGTATATACGTTTTTAGTACCATAAAATATTATAATTTTGACCTCATGTAATATAGATGCTGTGAATCAGACAAAGTGGATTACAAATTGGTATACCTTGGAATATATAATATACAGATCTCACACAATAAAAAAAAACTGGACTAGAAAGAGTACAAGAATTAATTTAGTCAACCATGAAACTAAATTTCATAATTTTTGTTGGAATACTTCAACTGTAACAAAAGTGAAACGTAATGTGTATCTACTCATTCATAACACATACCAAATTTCTGATTCCTGAGGCATTGTACAGAAAAGTCAAGAAAGCTATATTTGGCACAAAATCCCATAAGAATCACTCAACTATGACAAGACTTAAACTTGACCTGTAAATTTACAGTAATAAACAACATACCAAATTTCAAGTCCCTAAATCAAAGTATGGTAAAAATCTGGAAAACAAAAGTTGAAGATGATTTAACCTCAATAAGTTTTACAATATTTTTTACAATACATCAACTGCTGTAACAAAAGTGAAATTTGACCTCTCTCTACTCTTTTGGTAACCAAATATCAAATTCAGATTCCCAAGTTACAACAAAGTATGAGGAAAAAGTCCAGAAAACTACATTTGACTCAAACTCCCATGTTGTAAAAACCACTCATACAGTAGGAAACAACATACCAAATCTCAGCTTCCTAACTCAGTCTGGAAGCCTAAAAAGGAAGTTCATTCAACCATGAAACTAATTATTACTATTTTCATTAGAGTAGGTCAACCATAACAAAAATGAAACTTGACCTGTATCTACTCATTGTTTACTGTATCTACACATTTCAAATTTCAGATAATTCGAAGTCAAATCATAGTGGAAAAAAGTCAGGAAAAATACATATGGAACAAAGTCCCAATAATCTTGTAAAAATCACTCAACTGTGTTGAAACTTGGCCTGTAAACAAACATTAGTAAACCACACCAAACTTCAGCTTCCTAAATCAAAGCTTGATGAAACAAGATGTATTTGTGAAACACTGATGCCCCCAAAATGGCCAAATTCAAAGATCAAGGTAAATTTGGTATGAAAAAAAAAAAAAAAGAAAAAAAAAAAAAAAAAAAAAAAAAAGATGTCACAAGGAATAAAGATGTGAAATATAAAATCCCTACTACCATTCAATCAAAAGTAATGGCCAAGGATAAAGTTGCTGCAGACAAAGAGACCAAAATCTACATGTCCCCAAATTTCAAATTATGAGGGCATAAAAAAGTCCACACCATATTGTAAATGATGGACAATGGAGTGAAAACTAGCAGTCCACTTTGGCTCCATCTGGGACTAGCAAAACTTTTGAACTACACATAACTTATACTTTACGAGGACAGATTTGTGTTTCTAACAAATTTGTCACGTGGATTTGATCATTACTGTGTGACACTAATTGGCACATGTCACAAAATCATTGTATAGTGAACATTTTTTATTTGTAAAGTCTTGCAACGATTATTATACATTAAAGATTTAAGAAGTAATTACTCTTTTTATATCTGTGTTGTGTTACTACATTGTAAAATGAAATCATTAAAATCAGTATCTACACATGAATTACTGTGTATAAAAATCCATATTTCTTTCCTCTGAAGATGCCATGTATTTAACTGTACAATTGAATTTTTAAAACTGGTAAAAATTTCACAAATTTTTTGTAACTGTGGACTATATGTAAACATGTACCACATGTAAAAAAGTACATTTACAGTAAACTACAACACAAGATTAACTGTCAAAAATACACAAATAGTGAAATACAAATATTATTTCTTGTCAGTTACACAGTCTTTCTTTGCTATCTCCAATTTCTCCTCTAATTTCTTTGTTGCATTTTCCAGAACTCCCTAAAATGGGAAAGATTTTTGGAATAAATGCATCTTGTGGTGAAGGATACAGTATATCACAAGACATAATTATAATCCAATACAAATTCTCAAATGGGATGTCAAATAACATATAAAGAACAAGAGGCCCATGGGCCCCATTCCTAACCTGAGTCACTCTGGCCCTACTGATGTTCATTTTTTTGTGAATTTGAAAGGATTTTCTTTTTTTTAATCTTTATTCCTATGAAAAATTTTGACCCCACATTCTGATCAAACCTAGCCCCAAGGAGTCACAACATAACCAAACCAGTATTCACAAAACAAAGGCATGACTGTTTCAATACCAATGATTTACATACCTTGCTGTTCTGGAGAAGAAGACTTTTTAAAAGTTTTTTTTTTTTTCTTGTAAACATGCTTTATGTAAAATCTTATCCACCCGAACCTCAGGGTTAATGATATGAAGAAAAACAACTTGAATCCACACAATTTGGGAATGTTTGCATTTTGTTATAATGTAGTATAACCCTGCTAATCTTGAAAAGAATTTATTTTAATTAATTCATTGTATATTCCTATATAAAACTTTGATCTTTCAATGTGGCCCTAACCTATGAGAGAGAGAGAGAGAGAGAGAGAGAGAGAGAGAGAGAGAGAGAGAGAGAGAGAGAGAGAGAGAGAGAGAGAGAGAGAGTGTGTGTGTGTGTGTATGTATGTGTGTGACACAATATCACCATATGAACAAAATCTAATATGCACTACTTGGGGATGCTAGCATATTAATATGACTATGCATGGTCCTGCTTTGATGCCTTATAGGAAGAGTATATTTTATTTAAATATTCTTCTGCAAGATATTTTTAGAATATTAGACTTTTCTTATTTTTATCATGGGTGATAACTCTTCCAGATAGCTTTAAGCACAAATCATTTACCAGTCATGTGAATTTGATGTATATCACTTTTTAAATAATTTAACCTGGTGACTACACACTCTATACCTGGTAAATATCTTTCATCATCAATTACTTTTCTATAAATCTAAATACAAAAGGTCCATGTTGAAAACTTTTCAACTTACTGTGCCACAATGCAAGCAAATTTGAGGTTAGCTTTGACCTGGACTTCATGAATTCAAAATATAAAAGGTCTCATTAAAAATGATGATGGACAAACAGAAAGACACACAACTATAATCCATAACCCATGAGTGCCTTCCTATTATTAATAATCACAGTACCATTTTGTAAAATTTGAAAGTTGTATGTTGAAAAGGTTTCCAAAGATAATTTTACAACGAAAGTGTATTGAGCTTGGATTGAAGGTCTGCTGTGACCTAGTCCTCATGCCCACAAAATCTTTAACCATTACCTGACTTTGTCTAAAATATGAAAGGTCTACATTTAAAACTTTTCAACTTATTGTGTCACAATGGTTTTTTCTGTGACCTTGACCTCTGACCTAGTAACTCAAAATTAAGTGAGTGTCTTCCTTCTAAGGATGGCTTCTTGTCATGATTCAGACATATGCAAATTTTTTGTTTTCCTGCATTTAATTATATGCAGGTAGACTAATTAAAACAGTAAAAGATTATTACCTCAACTCGTTCTTTGTGGGTGATCACCTTCGACAAAGCTTTTTTAAGAAAGGTCTCATACAGTTCTCTGTCATGTTCCATTGACCTAATCTTGGTCTCCACACTAAAATCACACAAATGCCATCATATTCCTTCTACTTAAAAACAATGCTATTATTTTACAACAGAGCTGAAAGTTTCTTTATCATCCAAAGCCATGTTTATTGTCTTCCAGACTTTTTCAGATTGGAACTTTCTTCTTACACTCTTTTTTTCAGTAATTTGTGATATTAAGAAGCAAAACATTTTTTAGAATATAAACATTTACTCTCTGGTCTTAACCTGTAGATACTATCATATCCAAGTCCTACAACACACTCAGCTAGTGATGCTCTAGTCCAAGATCTTGTCTTGGAATGGAAATCACAGAACCATCACAATATAATCACAATATGATAACAAACAATAAAAAACAAAATGTGCAAACCTTTTCTGGGTATCTCTCAGTTCTTTCTGACCCTCCACTATTGTTTTGTTTGAGGATAATTTCATTTCTGACAATTCATTCTCTAAGCTCTCTTTCTCTTCTTGCAGCTTTTGAAATTCTTTTTGGTGTACCTACAAGTACATGTATATGTATGTATAGTACATGTGTATTAATGTATAATGTAAAATAAACACTTGAAAAAATTTTTTCAATTTTATACAACATTATACACCAAAAGCCCTCACAAAAAGAAGTTTAACGTTTTCATCACTTTATTAGTACATTTATACAGCATATAATTCTGAAATTTTGTAAAGTTAAGTAAACAAGATTTTTTTTTTTGATCAAGATTTTCAGCTTCACATATTGTGAAATTTACTGTGAGTACCAATACAACTCTCTGATCTAACAGTGTTTCCTGTATTGTAACAGTATAGCTCATTTCCATTTTCTCCCCCCAAATCATCTTATTCCTTTCTAATATTATATTAAAAAAAATCATATTTATCAACTTGGAAATTATTGCATTTTGTCAATCATTACACTAGGAGTGATTGAATTTTTGATCAGGTAGCAATAATTCAGGGGACGTAATTTACAGATTATAACAGTTTTGGAATTGGAAATAAAATTTATTCTTTGTAGGAAATGACCTGTATGAATCATTAGGATTCATTTTAATTCTTTTAAGAAAATTTGAACAAAATTACCTTTACTGTCCCTTTAATGCTATCATTTTTATACTGTACATTTTCTGAACACCAACTCTAAATTAATAAAATTTATGGCATCTCTTGAAGAAACATTCAGCCCATGTTTACCTGCTTTTTGTACTCCAGGTCGTCTTCTAATCTTTTTAATTGACTTTCCTTTAATTTCAATTCATTTTCTGAATCCATACAATCTGCTACACACTGAAAATGAAGCATTATAGTTTTCAGTTATTTGCTAGAAAATTTTCCTCCTCCCATACCTGTAAGTATGTTATATGTAAATGCACATTTTGCACAAAATTTACATGCGAGATTGTAATTTTTGATGCATAAAAAAGGTTTTGAAGAATCTCACAGTGGTTGCACAATTTTAGGTGAACTTTTTACAATACAGTTGAACTTTGGTATCTCAAACACCAATATCTTGAATACCATGGATATGTTGAAGTGATTCAGAAGTCCCAACCATTTATTCTTTAAGTATTCTACCCTTGATATCTCTAACCCCAAGATATCTTGAAATTTTTTCTCAGTCCCATCGAGTTCGAGATAATAAGGTTTGACTGAATCAGGAAATGCTATTTGGTGATTTCTACAACCTACACTTCTATCTAAACCATTTAAAATAATGTCTTCAAACTCCTACATGTTGTCTACATCACACATTTCATAAACTGTAGTTGTGTCCAACATCTGTTGAGTATCAAAGGGTACTTACATTTATAGCACACAAGTAAAAACATTTGTAATCTTACATGAAGGTATGTAGACAGTGGATGAACTTCAGGGTACAATGTAATTAGTATAAATATACATGTAAATTATAGAACATCTACAGTGTGAGTTTATATTTCATTTTTCTAACTTATTGATGTTGGTATGAAATCACACTATATAGAAATCTGTATGTTTCATACATAACAGAAATTCACATAGCATTTTGTGTCAAACTTCATGCAGAAAAGAATAATATGGCAATGCCTATTTGTATTCATAACCAAAGGGCTAACAAGGGCAATGCTCATGCTGACCCCTCCAACATATTAAAACCTGCAGTCGTAATTTAAGAAAAACTACCTTCCACAGAGTTCTTTTGACACTTTTTCTTATATCAGAAAAGCATCAATAAATTGTTAAATCTAGGATGGCTTTGTAAAACTTCAAATTAAAGAAAGATGTCACGCTAATAAAATATACTTTGAGAAGCAATATCATTGCTGTTCAAAATATACATGGCACCAACACCATGGGGAACATGTAAACCAAGTGTGATGATCCTAGCTTTATAACTAGTACTGTTTTTTCTTTATAATTATCCATGACAAATCACTTTGACCTTGACAAATAGCAGGCATTTTTTTCTAAACATGGGGAACAGGTGTACCATGTTTGATTATCCTAGCCTTATTAGTCATTTTATCCTTCCAATAAGGTGCTGGCGCGTAATATCAGTCTGTCTGCCTGCCCCCCCCCCCCCCCCCCCCCCCTTAACACTTAGAATTTAAAAGTTTTAAAGGAAAATTAAATCTTTTATTTCACCAAAGACATCATGTTGAATGCATTTTCACATAATATTCATGGTGTACACACATTGTACATGTAGCATCAAAAGTGATGCAATTATTCAGTTCACACGAACTACAAAGATCACGCTGATCACCGTGATCAGTGATCTCATCATATTCTGGATATAGAATTAAAGAGAATTTAAACATTTTAAAATTTTTCCAACGAACAGCAGGGATAAGGTGACTCAGGTAAGCATTCTGGCCCATGGGCATCTTGTTTACTTACATGTGCATGCCAGTAGGGCATGACGGTTTAAGGACTGCTTTATTGTTCAGGGGCAATTGGACTACAGTGTACCTGATGTTAAACAATATAACAGACGGTTGACACTATAGGTAGTACTGAAAGAGGTGTGACCCTGTGACCCTTCTTTTGAAAAATTTTGAATTTCCTTTACCGAAGTATGCTTTACATCAAGTTTGGTTGAAATTGATATTGTGGTTTTCGAGAAGTAAAAAAGTTTGCATACAGACAGCTCATTTGAGGTCATAGTCCAGTTTAGCTAAAAATAATTATACAGGATGTGTAATGTATCTACTGATGAATATTTTACCTGTTCACAGACATCCTTCTCAGACATCAACTCTTTGGATTTCTCATGCACAACTTCCGTCCACTGTTCCCTCAGACATAGCAGTGAAGGCTGTGAAAATATCAAAACTAGCTGAATACAATGGTTTCATCAATTTTCATGGTCATCAAAAATTATGAACGGCTACTCTATGTGCATCTTTTATGAGCAAAAACTGTATTTCATTGAGCACCTGATTTCATAGTCTGTCACAACTATAAAAATTAATGAAACCAAGGCAGTACATAAAACAACAGTTGTACAACACCATCCATGTTTAATCATTAACAATCAATTCACACTGACAAGCTAAGCAATGACACACTACCTAGACCGTACATTGCAAGTCTTGATTACCAAATGTGCATTTATTTTGTATTTATTCATTCCAAGTTGTCAATGAAGTTTATCAGACTGAAATATCATACATAAAGTTGTGATTAAAACAATAAACAATGAAACCTGCAAATATAACTCTTAAGTAACTGTAACTTCAAAGAACTGATTTGATTTTTTCATATGATACACACTTTTTTAGGTTATTCAGTCTGGCTTTCAATAAAATTCACTCTGTACTGTTAAACATGGTATGAAAGTTGTATATAATGAGCTACATGTACTTGTATGTGTTTCAAGATGAACAGTTAAAAGGATGAAAGAACTATTAACCCTAATGATTTGACAGGACAAAACTATATATTTGTATTTTCAATGCTTTTTGCCTTTGATATATTTACAAATTGTAATGATTGCCATTTCCTCATGAATGCAGTGCAGTTGTAAACAATGATTCACATATGAATCTTTCTAAATATAGTATGTCTGTTTTAACAGGTAGGAATTCCGACAGGAATGGCAGTAAAATGTAAATATAAAAAAATGAATTTCATTTTTGAAAATACATGAGGATGTGAAATGTGACGCTTCACGGCAACATACTTCATGAAGAGTGTGAAGTGGCATGTGACGTGTCACAGTTTATAAGTATTTTCAAAAACAAAATTTATTTCTTAAACACCAGAGTGCATCATATTTGTGCACTTCCACAAGGAAAAACTTTAAATAATTATAATTACCATTATAAGTTTACAATATTTAGCGTAAATGTACACAGTATAAAATGCATAGACCTTTCCCATACTTCTTAATATGTTCTATGAACATACACAACTTTTCCAGCATTTGAATTTGTACCTTAACAACCTCAGTAAATTTATCTCGAGCACTGTAACAGGAGGACAACTCATAGTCTACACCACAAGCATACTGTGCAGTTTGTGGAATCAGCTTTAACCGCTGTGCCAAATCATTGTATTCATTGCATGCCGACTCCACCTACAAAACAAAACGTAAAAGGTAAGATTACTAATTTATAGGTAAAATGTACTTTCTTTTCACTAGTGATCTAAACCAGTTCTCTTTGAATCCACAACATTTCATCAGAAAACTCTTTTTTTCTCCAAGTGGATCCAAACTGGGGAAAATCTAGAAATCCAGATGTGTTATCCAAAATTTCATTATCAAAAATACTCTGTATTACGAATATTGTCTTATCCAAAGACTTTTTTCAGTATCAAGGATGCCCAGATCAAACAATTCAATGTACACAATACACATATCAACACTTCATGCACAAAAGCTAAGATTATCAAAGTGGGGCAACCCATAAACTAGAACAAAAATTTAATAATTAGCTATAATTCACAGTAGTCACTTCTTACACTTAGTAGAGTAAGGAACCTTTTTGATCCGCTCTGTAGACTAGACTACGATGGAAAAAGGATCTGACAGAGCCGCATTGACAAGGTCATCTACATGACCCCAAGCTTATGTATATATAGTATGAAAATTGACCAATCAGTATGTGACTTTCAAGACCATTTTTTGATGCCTAAGTAATATGTGATGCCGAATAACCTGTCAGGATTTAAGAAGCGATGTCTTGATTGGCTGAGCTTAGGGTCATATAGATCGCCTCATCAATGCAGCTTTTTCATATCCTTTTTCAAGTGTAATAGCTATGGAATGGATCAAAAAGATCTGATTTTAATTAGATCATGTATAAACTGACTGTTTCAAGCATTTTGGAAGCCCTGATCTCTTCTGACCAGATCTCCTGGTCAATACTGGCCACTCTGGCCTCTGCATCGTTAATCTGACGCATCAGGTCCTTCCTGTTGATTTTGATACGTTCAATGTCTTCCGGGGTGAATTCCTGGGACTCAAAAATCAGCTGTTTTTCTTGATTTTTAGCCTTAATGCTATTCAAATCAGCAACTACAAGATACATGTACACTTATTATTACATATTACTATAAATTTTACAGAAATGATACTCTACTTAATACTATTACATTCAAAATTTCCTCTCTGACAGCATTTTCTTTTTCTTAAAAAAAACCCCGAAGAAATGAAATAAAACATCAAACCTTTGGCAATATCTATCATCAAATTATTTTAAAGACAATTCAAGCACAGTGATAATTAATAAAATCTTCTTTCAATAGTAATGCAGAAAGTAGATTAAGAACTGTTCTTTTCTTTCTATCTATATATCCATTTTGCTTCTCTGAAAAAAAAGATGTAATATAAACTTATAAAGTATGAAGTAAATCATTACCAAGATTTTCTATCTCTTCATCCACATTCTGTATGTTTTTTTCTCGACTCTCTACATAATTGTCCATTTCACTTAGGTATTTCTCCATTTCCTCTATATTTCCTTTTAAGCAGACTGCCTCTTCTTGCATTCTTTTAAGTTTTTCCTGTATAGTACATAAAGTTTCATTAACTTATTTTTTCTGAATAGATTCAAGTCAATTTGGATTCTAAAGAAACAAGGTAGGAATATTTTCATAATCTTTCTCTTACTACCAATATAAAGTTTCTCAAATTTGTCAAAGATGTGCACTAGAGATGGCAGTTGAATAACAATTGCCAATTGGTTATCTGCAACTCATTCTGACTAGGCAATGATATGGTGTTTAATCAGTAATACATTTGTAACAGATTAATTGAATCAAAATACACATTTTTGTGACATAATGATAGGTTTTATATTCTCATATAAGCTCTATTCATAAAGCAAAAGGACTAAAATACTATTCTAATGACAATAATATTTGCTATGGTTTTGTTAAGAATCTCAGACTGGTCACCCGAGTGTCTTCGAAGTTTTGGAAATAAAACAACGTAAATGGATAGCCCCCCCCCCCCCCCCCCCCCCCCAGGAGTTTAATGGTTTCACTTGGATGTCTTGTCTTGATGTACATCAACTCTACTGAGCAAAGCTGGCATATGACAATTTTACATCTAATTCTCTCTTTAAGATCCCCATACATGCAGTGTTGTAGTGGGTGACATGTTCAGTGACAAGCAGTAAGACAGTGATTGACATGTATTATCATCCACACGATTAAAGAAATGTTGAACAGTTTGGGCAATGATATGGCATTTATTCATTACTTACATGTACATTTGTAGAACTTCCCAAACTGACCAATTTTCCCTGCAATCTATACCTACTGAGCCTCAATTACATGTATATCCAGATTAATATACATGTATAATTAGATATGTACATATACAGTAGGTGAAAAGTCAATTTATCAATGTTCTGATTTTTTTTAATTTGAAATATATTTTTTAAGACATTGAAATATACACATACAGCGGAACTTTATTTATCTGGACACTTTGGTTCCCAGTCAAATTTTCCAGATAAGTGAAGTGTCCAGTGACTATACTGTATATGACATTCCATACCAATGGCAATAAAGAAGAATGATTGATTGATTGTGTATTGTTTAACGTCCCACTTGAGAATATTTCACTCATATGGAGACATCACCTTTGCCGGTGAAGGGCTGCAAAATTTAGGCCTATGCTCGACGCTCAGGGCCTTTAAGCAGGGAGGGATCTTTATCATGCCACACCTCCTGTGACACGGGACCTCAGTTTTTGAGATCTCATCCAAAGAACCACCCCATTCAGTCGCCTTTTGCGACAAGCTAGGAGTACTGAGGATCTATTCTAACTATCCGGATCCCACAGGGTTAAAGAAGAATGATGCATTTAATAATACTTAAATACTTTGATATACATGTACATTACCATTACTAAATAACACTTGATAAAACAAACATTACTAAAACTTAAAGGTCATAGGAAATGATAGTTTGTGGAAAATCATTTGTGTAATTAGAGAGGACAAATCATATAAATGTACAACATAAAGATAAAACAATAAGTGTATTTTTATGCACAGATAGCAAGAGTACGATCACCTAAAAGTGCTAACTTTTAGCACTCTCAAACTTTCGACTTATCCCCCACCTTTGTTGATCACATCAATTAAACAAAATTTACAAACTTAAGTAATAATGATCATAGTAAATTGATATAATGCACTGCATTTGGTTGTTACATAAGGATACAGTAATATGATTTTATGTACATTTTCACAAGGGATCCAACCTTTTGAAGAATATAGGTACAAAATCTTCAGCAAAATAGAATTAAAGTAAAAATATATCTCTGTTCAATATATTTCACTTTCAATCAAGTCAGGATCAATCCATGGATGGCAGACAAAAAGTGGACACAAAAGGGTTGATTAAAGTTTAACATCATTCCCATCATATTTGACTTTTCTGGGAAATGATTGCAAGTGACTTAGTCAAGTGTTTTATTGATGGGAGCTTCTACATACAATCAAGGATTTCAGATTTTTTTTTTTGGCATTAGAAGAGCACATAAAGAAATTTCATTTATGCATTTCAGGGTAAAACAAGTTCATGTGCATTGCTTAAACAGATGTGGGCAGGTCTGAGATTCAAGTATTAAATTAACTTTTTTAGACCTTCTAAAGTAAATTTTATTTTCTAATTCTTTTTCATTATAATAAAAATTTTATCTTGTAAATTCTTTTACATCAATACCATAATACACATTACCTGAGATTCCTGATTTTCTTTTTCTACAGATTCCAACTCATTTTCCAAACGCTTGTTTTCTTCATCCAAGTTTTCTATACCGCCACTTATCCCATAAAGTTTCTGACCTTAAAAATAAGTTTGTAATATATACTGTATATGCACTTTCCCTCCAAGTAGAAGACCATGTTTAGAAACATGGTGACCTTTTGATCTGATTGATTTGTTTGTTTTATGTCCTGTCGAGGATTTTTCACTCATATTGAGATGTCACCAGCTTTAGATGAAGTACCACAAATTTAGACCTATGCTTAGCGCTCAGGGCCATAGCTGTGAGGGTTCTTTAACGTGCCAACACCTACTGTGACATGGGACCTCCATTTCTAAGGTCATATCTGAAAGACCCGTGATTCTCACTTCTAAATGCCAAATGTTTGGCGAAGGAGCAATCACTACCTATTTTCATGTTTTAGGTTTGACGTGGCCATGACATGAAGTTTGATACCTATTTAGCAGAGGTTCTCAAGTTTATTAGATGGACAACAATTGCTGTTTGCCAAGTGACCATTGACCTTTTAACCTAATAAAGTGCACTTCTAGGGTACATGATATACCATCTGCAACTAAATGTGCATGATGGATATCTGTTTGCATGCTTATAGTCACAAGCTGTGATGCTGCCTACTGCAATTTTAAAATGAGGCCACTAGGGCAGTTTAATATGTATAACGATGTGACTGATGCTGGACAGAGCAAAGCCTGAAATGGTCATTGGCATGTCACAAGTAATAGTCATGTTCAGTCAAATATGGTATATTACAAATATTTTCTTGCTTGTATATATATTATGAAATCATCTGGCCCTGAACACACTGTAACATCCAAATATTAAAGATTATTTGTGCTGGCTTTCATATGAAACTGGAAGAGTCCACCAAGGGCATGCTAAAGCGTGTGATGTTATGTTCAGTTTCTGATTGCTTGGTTAGATGTTTTGGTACATTTGCACATGGAAGATCAAAATGTACTTTACATCTTGCAACATGACTTGAGCCATTTGATCTGCCTCGTCATTTAATGCAGGTAATATAATGCAGTCAACATAAAGAGTGCATTGTAACATCATATCAACAAAAACAAATACACACAAAAGTATGAGAAATCTTTGTGTATCAAAAATGTTCGTGGTATAGTCAGCGCTCATTACAGCTGCACACGATTCACCAGAAAATTCATCTAACGGCAAAAAATTGCTGGTAACAAATCTGCACAATACTAATATTGCTTGATATAATGGCATATTTGTATTCTGTTATAGGCATTAATTATTGGTAACAAAAGTAAATTTTCACACTATATAGAATCCAGTATAACAACAAGCTACCCGAGATTGTTGAGTTAATACATGTATGACAGTTAGCTATCAGCAACATTTTCACACTTTATCCAGATTATGTAACAGTTTAAATTCCTTGTCATCTATGCATGAGACAGCTGTCCAGGTAATGTTTGTTTCTCAAACGTACCAGACAGGGTTCAGTGTTTGATAGGAGGTTTTTAAATATAAATACACAGGTATGTTTGATAGCTTCCTATAAAATAAACATTCAACCCAAGAAGACACTAATGAAGAGGTACGTTTAATTAAATTGAAAAACAAAAACAAATTTATAATCACTTTTATACTAAATTGTGATAGGTGATGCAAAGAAAAAATAAGAATGTCAGAACCACCAAAGCAAAAACATCTTATTTATTTAGGTATGGTTTATTTACATCATTGATGGAAACAACTGAGGAGAGGGTTATCTATTCTAGCAGGCTGTATCTATTCTAGTAGGCTGGAAACGACACACGGAAATGAACATAATAATGCATCATTGTGTTTATTCAAATACTATACAAACATCAGATTGCCAAGGCATCGTCTAACAGAAATTTAACTTAAACTGATTTTATAAGAAGTTCTTTCTTTAAAATAGAAATAGGAGAAAAAAAATGTGTGTGTGTGTGTGTGTTGGGGGGGGGGGACATAAACGTGCACAGATTGCCATCGATATATTTTATTGTGATGATGAATAAACAAAGGGGAATAACTCGTACTGGTAATATCGGCATATCGTTACAACAGCACATTCATTACAATGACAAAATGCTTGGAAAGAAACTTGGCCATTGTAACAAGCACTGATTGTACTTTCAAAACAATTTATCTATTTTACTTGTATCTACGGATCTTTTGTTGAATTACCACAGTCTTACATTTTTTTTATAAACAGTCATGAACTTTTGTTCATCTATTTAGTTGTAATACTGTTGTCTATGATTATAATGATTTGCAAAACACTTTTACAATAATAATTATCCAATTCATTTTGAAACAAATTTAGTGTTTAAATTATAAGTTACACTTCAGAGTTTTGTATTTTTGGCAATTCAAATAACTGTTGAAGCAACTAATGAATCGATTATTCGGTCCAGGCATAAAATGGCTGAAATATTGCCAAAACTGTGTAAAACCATAAACAATGATATGAATTAAAACAGAGACAGTCGAGGATACCAATAAATGAACAAAATGGCAGAGACCAAACGGCTCACAAAATTTTCAATTAACATACATGTATATTTATGTAGAGATTATCTCTATTCTTTTGCCAGTTATGTCTTCTTTTCTTTCACATACATGTTACCTTTAGAACCTTGCTTCAGTATTAAATACCACAAACAGATCTTCACAGGTGTGTATGAATCAAAATTCTTACTCAGATGATGTGAAAGGCGTTCATCGAAATCTTCAAAGGTGTCATAGCCCTCCATGTATGCCGCATATGTTTTCTCTACATAATCAAACAAAATCTGAAAGTAAAGTAATGTCGCATGTCAAACACTGAAAAGAAAATAACGTTATCAATTCTATACACATTTACTACACCACTACTAAAGGAAATCAGCATCCTTATTTGAATAATGCACACTGTACATGTATATCCAATCTTCTACACATATATTCTATTAATATCTATCAATGACCCCAAATCATAAATGTTTGGTATTACAGTGTATTCTTTTTGATTTTACATCTTTCTTTGATTTCTTTTTTTCTCTATAAATAAAGAACCTGTGCTTCTGGCATGGAATCAAATTCATCTTCATCAGGTGGAAAAATGAAGCTGTCTATGGACATCCCAACCCGCATACCAAACTGAAATCAAAACAATCAACGTAACATGAAATTCTAGTGGTTTTAGCACGTAATTCATATTACATATTTATGTATACACACTCGTGATGAGTAATCGGTTCAAAAATCAAAACTGATTATCAGTAATAACTGGATACAAACAATCAATTAATAATCGATTCTAATCGAAATGTTGATTTCTTTTTATGAAATACATTGTAAGAAAACCAATAAAATTACATAAAACATATTTTCATCCTTTACTCTTTCAAATGTGAACATACACTGTACATCATGATAAGTGAAAAATATTAAATATGTATTACCCTTTACAATTCACAACTATGATTCAAGTGATTTGACACAAGAAAAGTCAGAAAATGAGTTTCAAAGTAATGACAACCAATAGTCTGCACACTGCATGTGTCAAATTAAATTTGGTTTCTTTGAGGAGAGGGTGTGAGTCTTCTTTTACTTTGTAGAACAGGAAGAATTCAAAAACTTTAGTCTGGGCCAATGCAGGATATTGAAAGATCTCTCAACCATCCCCATCATCACTATTGTTGTGTTGTCCATGTGCGACTATTTGCCTTCGGCCATTTTGTTTGTTATTTTTATTATCAGGTTCAACATACAAAATTAAACACATGGTTCTGAAATCCAGATTCATTTTTCTAAGTAACATCAACAAAATTTATTCAGCAGTGGCATTAGTAGCATGAAACAACCAACAATTGATCATCAACACAATCCATCACTAGTACACATATGAAATGATGTACGGTATATACACACATATTACTTTAGGGTGTGTATTACATAAAAGCGTACTGAGTAAGCTTGCTTTCTATTACCAGTAAAACTGAACTTTTCTCCGGTATTGACCCTCTTATTACAAGACAAACAGTTATTCAACAGACAAAGTAATACTTTAAATGTATATGTAACTTCAGAAAACCTGTTTTGTTTGTTTGATTTACATGTATGTCCTTTCGATACTTTTTCACTCATAGTGAGACTTCATCAGCTGTAGGTAGTGTATCACATAGCTTAGTGTTCAGGGTTGTAGCAATAAGTGTTTTTTAACATGAAAATGCCTGCTACGATTTATGTTTCTGTTTTAGGTTTGATGTGGCCATGGCACAAGTGGGGCTCAAACTCACAATTCCCTGGTTACAAAGCAAACACTCTAACCACCGAGCTACCACAACTGATTAGAAAACCCACACTGTTGTGAAAGTTTGATATTATTAACTTTTCAAATGATTGTAATTGTATCATGTTTCCTTTTTGAATAAAGATATTTAATCAAATACTGTATATACTTGTATATGAACAATTATTTTAATATATGGCATGAAGTTGAACTAGCTAATTCATTGTATATCTATATATGATAAGGAACAATTCTCATATAAATTACTCTATACTGAACAAAACTTTAAACAGCTGATCAAAGAAGACAATTTTCTAATTCTTCTAATTAAAAATAACAATATGTACAAGTTTCAATCATATATTAGTGTAAACTTGAATAAGCAAACAAGAAGCAGCATAAAAGACACAAAAACATTTTGACAGCTAAAATAAGTACATTTACAGTACCTTAATCAAATCCACCATCCAGACAAGAGCTGCCAGTATTGTGGGCCAAGTGTGAGGAGAACCAAGTGCATACATGGCTGTTTTAGAAATCATAAATGGATAGCCCAATTCCTTGAAGATTTTTGGAATTTCCTCTTCTGGTTTTTTCCCTATCTTATATCTGGGTGTCAACATGCTGTACAGGAACTATATATAGATAACGATATACAGTTAAACTTCAGTATCTTGAACACCAATATCTCAAATACCCCAGTTATCTTGAAGGAACTGTGCAGTCCCAATAAAATTAACAATATAAATGATTAAAATAAACTCCAGTATCTTGAGCTCAGAAACCTCAAATAAATTGTATAATATGACAAAAGTCTTAAAGAATAAAATATAAATTACAAAGTTCAATATCTCATTACTGAACATATCACAGCAATGAAATGACCAAACAGAAGCAATCAAACATCTGTTGAGCCATATAACAGCGTAACCTAATGCATCATGATATAATTACTTAAATTCTAAGTTGAACCCTTGTTATCTCAAACCCTGGAAATCTTGAAGTCTAATTAAGTTCCCTTGACTTCAAGATATTGAACTTTAACTGTACATGCATTATCAATTTGATTTTTGTTTTACATGTAAATGTTTTCGAGTTACTTTAATACTGAGATCATTATCTGACAATTGGTTAAACAGACCTAAGAGAGAGAGAGAGAGAGAGAGAGAGAGAGAGAGAGAGAGAGAGAGAGAGAGAGAGAGAGAGAGATTTATATATAAAAATAGTTTTGAACAAGTAAAAAAATATAAAAATACTTCAAATATTTGGAAGAAATCTTTCTTCGGAGGAGCCTTGAGAATTCCTGGTGACAGCTGTTGTGGGTAACCTTTTTCTGAAAGAAACTGAAATACACACAAATCAAATGTAACTCCAAATGTTCAGTTATACAATAATAGCACAATGGACACACAGCATTCATTTTCCATTAAATGATAGCATTTTCATTTACCTCTACCAATTTTGCAACACACTTTGCTTGAAAATTTTTGTCAGAAACCTTCCTTGGATCCTTTGGTATTCCATTAACCAATGGGACACCCATATGACTAGTTCTTCTCATCCTACAGAAGTAGATTAAGTCAGTCATGTATAATATTACTACATGCCCTATATGCTTCTGATACAGACATATTTATGATTGACACTGTAAATCTACTGTGGAATGATTTAAATTTGTGGGGACCAATTTTCGTGGACTGCAAAGATTTTACCGGTCATGGTAGCTCAGTGATAGAGTGTTAGCTTCGTAACTGGGAGGTCGTGAGTTCAAACTCCACTTGTGCCACGGCCACATCAAACCTAAGACGTAAACAAGCAGCGATTGCTCCTTGACCAAACACTCAGTATTCAGAAGTGAGAATCACAGGTTTTTTGGATATGACCTTAAAAACAAAGGTCCTGTGTCCCGGCAGATGTTGGTACATTAAAGAACTCTTACTGTTAAAAGCTGTAAGTGCTAAACATTGGTTTAAATTTGTGGTACTTCACGTACAATTGGTGACATCTCAATATGAGTGAAATTCTCGATGGGACGTAAAACAAACAAGCAACCAACAAACAGTTTTATTGAGATAGAATTTCATGAATATGTTTTTTGTAGATCATATTTACATTTTATAATTTGTTGTGGTCTGAAATTTTGGGGATAGGGGTGCCCACGAAATCCATGGAAATTGACCCCCATGAAAAATTGAGTCCACTAAACTTTCCCATTTGCCCCCCTTTTTTACCCTCAATTTTACCACTTTTAAATCAAAGCATTTTCATATCTTAGTTAAGGTTACATATATAGTTACATTTAAAAGTTGTGAGTTGTCAGTATTAAAGGTTTAAAGTACAAAAACAGGATGAATTTCCACTCAATAATATTTGATTTAATCAATAATAAAAAAAAAATGGTTATGCTGTCCCCTTTTCTAAAGATGTAAGATATATGACAACATATGAAAATTGCATATTTCATTAAACAGCATAGAAAATACATAAAAACTGGTTAACATGAAAAAAATTGATTTCAACAATTGCAAAAAAACTACTGCTTAATAAATATATAAATTAATTGTGGGCATCAGAGAAATCCTTGAATATACAATTGACATACAATGCATAGAGAAAATACCAGCAAAGGAGTCATTGTCAATGACGACATATTTCAATATTTTATAGAAAATGTAATTTTTTTTTCAGTTATTGTATCAAATTATTTAAATAATCCATGAATTTTCTATTATACCCAGAGAATAAACTTCCAAAAGATATATTTCTGTCATACAGAGTTTACTTAGATAAAGATTTTGCAAAACCCTGTGTCACATGAATGTGGTGCTAAGTTAAGATAAACTTCAATGTGAAATCCTGACTTCATCATGATGACTCTGTAAGTCATAGTATTATTGGAATGAGAATGAAACTGTTACTAGTATATTTAATCTACATAAACAAAAACGTTGACAAGAGCCTTGATTACATTTAACAAAGAATTGTGAACTCTTTATCTCTCATGTAACTCGACAACTGACATTCAAATTTTTGCTGACCATTAGAAATACCTTAGGTAAGCATTCTAAACATTAAAAGTGGGAAATACAAAATTTAAAAAATTTCAACTAAAATCCTCATGCCCATGCCTCATTACAGCTGGGCAATCTAAATCCCTCACCTTTCCGGGCTTGGGACTAACAAAACTCATATACATGTTGATATTTTCACAGGTTTAGGTTTTAAGTTATTGTTGAAATAATTCATTGAAAAGTCAATGAAACATGGCCTACTAAATCATAACATGATAATGCAAGTCAAATCAGTAAGCCCATCAAGGGATACTAGATTTTTTAAAAATTTTAAGAGATAATTGATTTTCCCACAATTGATTATTGAAAATAAGTAACTGAACATCACTGGAAATTAAATAATTGATCGATTTTCATTTATAATCGAAGAAATAAAACAAATTACAAACACATAGTGAGAATACAGTGTTAAATAAATTTAACATTGCCTTCTCATGATGTGTTGTTGGTGATCTGTTTTATTGTCATGATGTGTTGGTGATTCATTTTATTCTCATGATGTGTTGATGATCAAGAATTTAAACAAAAAAAACCCTACCCTTTGCTAGGAGTTTTAGATTGTCCAAATGACAGTCTGTCACCACTGCCTCCATTTGATTTCCTGTAATCCATTGAAAGCCTTCCACTTAACCCATACCCCATATTCTTTGTTTTCTTTGAGGATGTTGGAATCTTGATGTTGTCATCATTTCTCACTCGCAGGGGACCTGCTCCTCCTAATGATGGTCTTGGTATTGAAGATGATCGTTTACTTGCACTACTGAAGTGGGAGGTAGATGACCGCCCCAGTGAAGCAGAGCGTCTCATCACTGCTGAAAAGTACAATGAATATAAACTGACAATCACTTTGCAGACCTGAAATGATTCACCAATATATACTGTTTAACATAAAAGTTTGATCCAATGTTTGATTCATTGCTTAGGTCTTCTGTTCAATATGATTTTTTAAATTGGGTTTGGTAAAATATGTCTGACTTGATCTGTAATTATTATTTTCACATGCATGAGACAAAATGGTGTCCAATAATGGTCAGACTTTGTTAGCCTCAAGTCTTAAAAAAAAAAAAAATTCGTAACAATTTTTAATCAGCTTAAAGTACAAAGACAGTAGGCATTGTTTGACAGTTTGGAAACACTAATTTCAAAATTGTGACTGTGAATCATCAAAATTAATTTTTTCTTTAAAGTTATTATTGGTTTCTTCTCAAAATGTATCATATTGAAAATATTGAATCATGGCATAAGTATTGCAATAGATATTATATTGTGAAAGTGGTATATCGTTTTAGCCCTATCATTTTGTGGTCAAAGTAAGATGATCAGTTAGATTATGATATCAAATCGACAGAAATATACATACACATTTTAAATGACACAATATACCAGTTCCTATTTTTGAAACTATCCAGTATGATGAATATAACTAGAAACAAGATGTGTTTTTGAAACATTGATGCTCCCATATGGTAAAGTAATTATGGTACCCAAAGAAAGGTCTTGTCATAAGGTATAGACATGCAAAATATGAAGCTTATAATTAACCATTCAAAAGCCATGGCCCATGTTAAAGTTTTTCAAAAGTTGGTCAAACTTAGAGGTCACCAGGTCAAAAGTTTTGGAACCAAAAGAAATGTCTTCTAAACAGGAATATCCATGTGAAATATGAAATCCTTGTCACTAAACATTCAAACATTATGTCCTAGGTTAACGTTTTTCTAAAGTAAGTCAAACTCCAAGTTGAAGGCCACAAGGTCAAAAGAGTTTGGTACCAAAACAAAGGTTTCTTCACAAGGAATACACATGTGATGGTTACATATCCCTAGCTACTTTAAATTGTCGCTCAGTGGTGAACAAAATGGTAGCAATCAACGACTACATTGTCTACAACGATATTGACCTTATAGCCCTTACCGAAATGTACCTTGGAAGCGAAATTGACAATGTTATTTTATCCGAACTTACACCTGAGGGATACACTGTTTTACAAAAGCCAAGAAAACACCGGGGAGGTGGTTTGGCAGTAATTCATAAAAAGCATATTTCATGTTGTAACAAACCTATTCCCACCAACTTTCATTTCAATCATTTTGAACACTTGGAGTGTACAGTTGCCTCATCAAATAACCATGTGAGGTTATGTGTAATCTACCGCCCACCAGCTTCTAAATCCAACGTATTCAAGAACACTGTGTTTTTTGAGGAGTGGTCATGCTACCTTGACCATCTTGTTATCATTCCTGAGGAATTGATAATAACAGGTGATTTTAACTTCCACTTGGATGATCCAAACAACATTGATGCAGGAAGGTTTCAGAGAATTTTGGATGGGCATGGGTTGTCGCAGCACGTGAAAGGAGCTACTCATGTCCTTGGTCACACCTTGGACTTGATTATCACGCGAAACAGCAGTCACATCCTTAGTAGTGTGACTACAATCAAAGACCCTGCTCTTTGTGATAACAACGGCAACGCTGGAGGTGACCATTTTGCCGTAAGCGTTCAGTTACAGATATCCAAACCGTTAAAAGAATGCAAAACCATAACTTTCCGCAAACTCCGTAAGATCGATATATCAAAATTTAGAAATGACTTAACACCATTGGACAAGCTTCATGTTCTTGACAGGTCCTTGGAAGTACTAGTTAAATGTTATGATCAGGAATTACGCACTCTCTTGGACCAACATGCTCCTGAGAAATCCAAAACTGTAACATCTCATCCAAACACTCCCTGGTATACTGATGAACTTCGATTGGCAAAGCGCGAAAAACGTCGTGCAGAGAGACTCATGCGAGAAACTGGACTTACTGTTCATAAAGAAATGTTCAAGAGCAAATCTTTAGAGTCGGGTAGATTGCTACTGTCGGCCAAAAAGAACTACTTCTCTGAAAAGATCACAGAGATCGGCAGCGACCAGAAACAACTTTACAAAATAGCAAACAATCTTTCAGGCAAAGACTGTGGTCCAATTTTTCCCACTCATGACAACAAGGAGGAAATGGCAAACGAATTCGGAAGATTTTTCATCGGGAAAATATCCACCATCCGTAACCAGCTGGCTACTTCAAAGAAAAACCTTGGACTGGATGAGTTATGCGCTGACACGGCATTTTGTGGACAACCATTAGATTGTTTCTCACTAACAACTGAAACTGAGGTTCGCAAATTAATCATGTGCTCAGCTTCTAAGTCCTGTGAATTAGACCCAATACCTACACATATTCTTAAACTATCTATTGACGTCCTACTACCAACTATTACAACTATCATCAACAAGTCTCTCTCAAATTCATCAGTGCCATCCTCTTTCAAAGAAGCTGTAGTCCGCCCGTTGCTAAAAAAGCAGGGACTCGACCGTGAGGTTTTGAAGAACTACCGCCCAGTTTCCAACCTTTCCTTCATATCCAAAATCCTGGAAAAGGTGGTCAATGCACGACTGGAGCATCATCTTGTGTTAAACAATCTGCAAGATACATACCAGTCTGCATATCGGATATATCACTCTACAGAGACGGCTCTGTTGAAGGTACACCATGATATTGTGACAGCACTAGACTCCAACTCATGCGCTGTTCTTTTGATGTTGGACCTGTCGGCTGCTTTTGATGTGATTGACCATTCTATCCTTGTTAAGCGTCTTAAATTTTCCTATGGAATTGGTGGCGATGCTCTGACTTGGATAGAATCTTATCTCAACAATAGATATCAGCGAGTTGCGGTGCTTTCATCTGTGTCGGCCGATTTTCAACTTAATTATGGTGTACCACAGGGGTCAGCCCTAGGACCAAAGCTCTACTGCATGTTCTCCAAACCCATATGCGAGATTTGCCGCAGGCACGGAATGTCTTTCCATAGCTATGCTGATGACACTCAAGTATATATGGTTATCAAACCAAGCTTGACATGGGACACTATAGCGGGTAGACTTGAGGCATGCCTATCTGATATCAGTGATTGGATGAAGACCAATATGCTTAAATTGAATCAAGACAAAACAGAACTTATGATCTTTTCTCCAAAAAACAGACCTGAAAACTTCAGAATAAATTTTGATGGTCAGATTATTGATGCAACTTCTTGCGTTAGAAACCTGGGGGTGCTCTTTGATCGGACTCTGACTTTGGATGACCATATTAGTTCAATTTCAAAACAGTGTTTCTACCAACTTCGAAATATTGGTCGAATTCGTAAACTCATTTCGGAAAATGCTTGCAAAACGCTAGTGTGTTCCCTTGTCACATCAAGGCTTGATTATGGGAACGCATTGCTGTATGGTTTGAGTTCAGGCTCCCTGTCAAAGCTACAGAGAATTCAAAATACAGCTGCCAGAATAATAACAAGAACCAAGAAGCATGATCATATCACTCCGGTGCTGATTGGTCTTCATTGGCTACCAGTGGAATTTCGAATTCAATACAAACTTGTTTTGACTGTCTTCGAGGCGTTGCAAGAGAAGTCACCAGCACACATTCAGAACCTTGTTGATGTATATATTCCATCGAGATCGCTTCGATCAGAGAATTAGAAATTTCTGGTGACGCCCAAGGCACGTACCAAATTTTATGGAAATCGGCGTTTCGATGTCAGTGCATCTGCACTGTGGAACAGCCTGCCAGCCGTTTTAAGGTTCGAAGACAACCTGGCCAGTTTTAAAAAGTTACTTAAGACGCATCTTTTTAAATTAGCTTTTCTTAACTGACCCTTTCATCAATTTAATATTTAGATCTTAATCTGTGCTGAACATGTTTTTCGAATATTTTAATCACTGTTTAACCCATTCTATATCTAAACCCCCTTTTATATTTTGTATGCCCATATTATTTTCAATTAATTTTAGTTGTGTATATTCATTGTGCAGTTTCAAATAATTATGTAAAGCGCTTTAGAGTAATTTAATTATATTTAGCGCTATATAAATGTTATAATAATAATAATAATAATAATGTGAAAAACAAAAGCACTATCACCATCAATTCAGAATTATTTACAAAGATAATTTTTTTTTTGTGGGCAAACAGAATAACAGACTAAAAACTATATGCCCCCGTCCAATTATGGGGGCATAAAAAATAAGAATTTTATCTACAGACAGCCCCCCCCCCCTCCCCATTCCCATAGTTTTCTCACATGCAACTGACATATAAACAAAATTTATAAAGTCCAACATACATTGTCATATGTTTACAATAAAATCAGATACAAAGAAACTCCTCACACAATAAAAAGGTCTGACTGATCTTCTATCTTTTTTTTCTTTTGGATTAAAATGACTTGCAACAACTCATTATAACAAAATTCTGCTTAAAACAAAGTAAAATCTAAGTCCTGTTTGTAGATAAGGTGCATTTTGTTTAAAGATGCCAAAGTAAGAAATACTATCGAGCAAAATGTTCTACTAAAATGAAAATTGTGATATTTGAAAGTATCATCCTAGATATGGTATCCATGAACAATGAAATAATGTAACATAACAATCTAATGTGTTTATTTACTCCCTGAATTCTTATTACTTATTTGTTTGTACCAGTCGAATTAGGATGTTATGCGCATACAATGATGTGCATCTCTATGTGTAACCAAATTGTTTAGCACCTTACCATAAAACTAACGTCATATTTGCAAGATGATATACACAAGCAATGAAATAACATGATAAAAAAAAAGTATATTCATGTACTCCCTGAATGCTTATTACTTGGTTTCTGTATCAATTAACTTTGGGTGATGAACTGCATATGAAAAACGTACTGAGTACATTCAATCATTCACATACAGGCAACTGTTCATGTCTCAAACTTTGATCTCTCAAAGTGAAATCACGTTAAAGAATCCCTGTTCAAAAATTTTCCACTGAGCATAAACCAAACAATTTTGATTCTTGTAACTTTTGTCTGTTAGGCCTAGTAGGGTTGTTCTTTTCCAAATGAGGTGGTGTGCCTATCATGTCTATGTTATGTACTCCTAAACGGTATGTTTGCTTGTCAACAATCACACTTTGTGTTATATATATATATATAATATATAGCGTTCGCTTCATTGTAATCTGGAGGTTGTGAGTTCAAGCCCCACTCGTGCCATAGCTGCGTCAAACCTAAGATGAAAAATAGGTAGTGATTGCTCCTTCGCCAAACGCTCGGCATTTAGAAGTGAGAATCACGGGTCTTTCAGATATGACCTTAAAAACGGAGGTCGCATGTCATGGTAGGCATTGGCACGTTAAAGAACCATCACTACTATGGCCCTGAGCGCTAAGCATAGGTCTAAATTTGTGGTACTTCACCTACACCTGGTGATGTCTCAATATGAGTGAAAAATTCTTGACGGGACGTAAAACAAACAAACATATATATATTTATATATATTACAATGACTCAATTGTATAATGACTGTTTGAATATTCTGAAATAACAAAATTTAATGTGGTTGTGTTAGATACATGGCCTTCCTACAAGGTCGGCCAAGTGGGTTAACCCTTTAGCTCGATCGGTAGAGCACTGAACTGTCGTGCCAGAAGTCCCCGGTTCGATTCTCATCAAAGGCATGAACCAGTCTCTGTTACATTTGGCACCCACGTTGGGACCCGGGTAATCTTTGGCAGGTGAACGTGATTGCCCCCAGAACTTCGTTCCACGGGCGCTGGCTCTCTGGGAAAGTCGGAACGCCTCTCTCTGGAGGGGGACGATGTGGTAGTGTTAGGTGCATAGCCTTCCAACTAGCTCGGGCTAATGGGTTAACCCTTTAGATCGTGTCAGAGGTCCCGGCACAAACCAGTTTCTGTTACACTACGAACAGCTGATCTGAACAAATGAAAATGTACGTTCTCCGAACTTCTCGTACCAAATTTAACTTATTAGGGGAGAAAATAAAATGAGATTACACTCTGATACCTAAATCATGAATAAGAAACCATTTTGTACGTATACTCCAGTTGAGCCATACATTATTATTACTACGTAATCCCTATACACATGATGATACATACCAAAATAATATATCGTCAATTTGTGTTTACAATTTCAATTCGTATTTCCGCTTTCGCGCCTGTAATTAGTACGCATGCGTAAACATAGTAATAGTAGGAAACGAGTTGTTTCGCCACCAATTTGTTTCGACCATGTCTTTAGACATACGCTAGAACCATGAAAATGGTTAGACTTTATATCTGGGGTCAACGTTAGACAAGGATGTGAATTATTTCGATTTTCATAAGAAAGTGGACACAACAAACAATGATCAATTTCATAAATCCTATCATTTATCGTCTCATTGAAACGACAACGTCTGAAGTCACTACTGTGGTACACAGGAAGAACTGACATTAGTACATAATTATCAGATGATCAGTTTAATATGAATCATGATTTAAAAGCACGTGGATTTCACGCCAATCATGAACAAATGAAGCGAAATACGATTTTGTAAAGCCCGACTCTGTAAAAGGGGAGGATCAAGCTACTTTGTTTTTATTTTACCTATCTATTCAACAGAACTTGCATATGTAGCGTCACATATGATATAAAATTACTCTAAAAATTTTTAACATAATAATAAATTAAATATCTATGATAAAATTATGATAGGAATGTAATATAGTGATTTTGGGTAATTAACAATTTTGTTTTAAATCTATGTTTGACAAAATACATAAGCTAATATGTATTTAATTTATAAAACAAAAACCCTGTAGCCGGATCCTCTTTACTATTTCTTTAGTCCTCACCTGTACATAAAACACATGAGTAGTATTATTAAAGCCTATGTCAAAGATGTTACATAACATTGTACAGTGCTCGTGGACTCCAGCGATTGTTGTATTGGTTTTACCTCTTAAGATGGATGCTCTTGTCTTAAATGCGAGAGATGAATTAGACTAGGATTTTGCAGACATTTTAATTTTGAACAGCTTCTACCCGCTAGTTTGGATTGTACGTATCATATTATACAATATTTGGCATTGTGATTTAGAAAAGTCCCTGCATTAACCCATACAGGGATTATTTTATTAATTAATTACAACCCTGTTACACACACACACACACACACACACACACACACACACACACACACACACACACACACACACACACACACACACATATATATATATATATATGTGTGTGTGTGTGTTTGTGTGTGTATTTATATACAATTCTCTTCTAGACATTGTGAGAACATCCTCACCTTAGAACAGAGAGAGAGAGAGAGAGAGAGTTCGCAAAATAGAAATAAACTAAAATCTGGTTTATTTGCTTAAATGTTCAAGTCTTCTACATAAGGTTAAAATGACGAAAGGCTATCCGATGACATCAGGGACCGAGGTACTTCTGAAAGAAAGAAAAATCACAGTCATTTATAAATGAAATATAATGGTAGTTCACCGAGTATTCAGAACGTTGTTCCACCAAGTCACTATAAAGTTAAAAAATTGATATCTACTTGTTTTGTTTGGAGACAAGTCTCTTATACATTGACACAGAATTCTAATGCCACCCCAAACTAATCAAAAGTCTATCCTTTACACACACTTGAATATTTTGTTTTTAATTTAAACAATATTTATTCTAGTAATTGATGGGATTGGACAGCAGACTTAGCCTATATGAATCCTCTCCCTAATATTCAAGCAGGAAGTGTACATATATAAGTTTGTATAACATATGCAATTAATTCTATCTATCCACACACACACACACACACACACACACACACACACACACACACACACACAGTTGTATAATGTGCACACAATTTAATGTATTATACAAATATAAGTATAGTATTGATGGTGCCTGTAATATACATTTTCAAAAATATATATTATAATATACATTAAATATATTTGAAGATCATCTAAATCTTTTAGTAAGTGCAATAAATTTGTGCACAAGTTTAAAAGCAAATACATATGTAATAACAGATTAGTGGACACGCGTGTATAAATGTCTGATATCATTGCATTTATGTCATGAATAAGTTCAGGTCTATAATTATTATAAGCAAGACATTTAAAAAAAAAAGTGACCAAAGCGCATCACAATTACATTTGGAGAAATCTGACAAATGATGGCGGGGGGGGGGGGGGGGGGGGGATCAGAGTTTAAATTACCGGCATTATTTCTTATCCGACAATGTATAGTACTGTAATATTGACACCCCACCCCCGGAAATGCAGCAAAACCGAAATGTGCCCAAGTACTCACGATTTCTCGCATATAAAGTTACTTTTGGTGCTGCAGGGGGCATCGTTCCATTGAAAACTAACAGGATGATAGAATTCCGCGCAGTCCTCTGTATGACCCAGGTCGTTTGGTTCTCCAGTGGCCCAATCAGTAAAATCTACGTTATCCTGTGTCGTCTGCCAGATATAGTGACCCTCATTTATGACGTCGGAGAGTCCAATCCAGTAGTTTCCTTTCGAAGGAAGGAACAGCATAAGGATTATTAAAGTAGTGTGTAGAGGCCAGTGCAACGCATAAGGATGTTTAAAGATGTATTCTTGTCTTTCATCAAAGTAAAAGATATGCACCTTAGGTCATGGAGCCACATTACAACTGTAACATTCAGCGCTGCTTTAAGGAACTATGATTAGGGAACTATATTTTTACGGAATCGGCGACGTGGTAAAATTTTACTATATCTCCTCGATTGAAGTTTTTCAAAAGAGTATATGACTTTTAACTGCAGCTGAACAAAATCTCACTTAAATATTTTCAAATTCATATTGGAAAAAATGTTGATCAGCAAAGTTGATGGCAGAAAGAGACACGGTAAGATGAATTGTTTTCCCCTTTTGGGACCGCTGTTAAAAAAGCCCTACCCAAGGGAAATCTAGACAAAATGATTTTCTCTGTTTTAAACGATTCAACACCTTTGCGTTATTTATGCTAATTGCACCTTTTCAGAACAGTGTAAATATATTGTAAAAAATTACGAATTTTAGCACTGCAAATATTACAGAATTAATGGTTAATGTGCAAAAGAAAAGCATGTGTATGATCAGAAATCGATCTGTGTCATGTTGTACATATCGTATTTGCCATTGCTTGTTGATTATATTTTGTAAAATGTTATAGAAACAGAAGGTTGTCATGTATAGTGTTCATGGTGCAGATAAGGATACAATTTGTAACGAACCAATGGTGAATAAACGGAATAAACGGAATTTTCGGTCCTTTGGAATGAACGCTTTAGAGGGAGTGCCCCATCCCCGCCCCTTTTTGTGATCAAATTAATTACATGTTTTTATTCATTGATTTTATTTTGTATAAAGTATAGCTAGAATAACCTATAAAAGTAACCCAATAAGTCTCAAAACCCTATAGATTCCTGGCCCCCAGTTGGACTTTGCCCTGGAGATTTAAACGGCCTCTAGTATATTGCCCCCTCTTGGTTTTTAACAAATCTCGAATCCGCCACTGACCTATATTTTGCGGGTCAAAAGAGTATATATCCAAAAGTGTTTGCAAAATATATGAATGTAAATGACACGTCTTTAAAAATTTATCCTTTCAGCAGCTCTTTTTAGTCTAAAAGCTCTGATTTTCAGTTGTCTATGTTCTATCCAAGATAACATGTGTATAAATGATTCACGAGAAATAATCAAGTATAATAATTAATATTACCCGTTGTCCCAATATCTTGCAGGTGTCTTTTAAGGAAATTATTTTCAGCGGCAGATTCTATTTCAACCAGTTTTGAATTCACAGTGCTGCAATAAAACTATCGAAGGAAATTTTTTTTAGTGGCTTAATTGCAACTGAATTAAATATATGCATGTAAATGACAAATTTAGCAATAATAAGGTAACAACTGTATGTTTCACATTGTCCTCTGGGGAAATATTTTTTCTATCATATGTTATAGAATATACACGTAACTCTACATAAAACCATTCTATCATATGTTTTAGAATATATACGTAACTCTACATTAAATCATTCTATCATGTTTTAGAATATACATGAAAGGGCTAAGATAGATATCTACATGTAACAGTAAACAATCTTGTAACTCCTATAGAAAATACAAATCAGAGAGATAGGCAAACACGGACCCCTGGACATACCAGAGGAGGGATCAGGTGCCTAGGAGGAGTAAGCATCCCCTGTCTACCAGTTACACCCGCCGTGAGTCCTACATTCCGATCAGGTAAACGGATCAATCTGTAGTCAGAATCAGGGTGCCAAGAACGACCTAACAATTGATATGAAACACATCAGACAGCATTGGAAAGTTGTACTAGTAAACTAGATCGTTATAACGACCATAAAATTTGCGAAATGCTGACTTAAGATGAGACTGTACTAACCCCTGTAACATCAATGTGTTTGTTATAGCCTGCCACAATTTAAAAACTGATCATATGCAGAACAAGATTTTGCGTATCCAATCAGTTGGGGGATATAAACACCATATGCAGGTGATGATGGAATACTGCTACATAGATAAGGGAAGTTGACGATGGAGAAATTGAAATAATCCCGTTTGTCATAAGGTTGAGTTATTAGTTTGCCGCCGGCATCTATGTTCAGTAAAATATCGCAGTACGAAGCAGATGTAGAAGACTCCGTGGTGTCTTTTATTTCAAGTTCACTGGGATATATATCGAATTGACATATAAATGAAAATGATCAATGTTAATAGAAAAAACGTTGATATATCTAAATGTCGAATTGAAGGCCATAGCAAGAGATTTTTCTTCTCATGTAGAAGCTTTTGAACGGATTCCGCTTCATAAGAATATAAAAACAGGTCAGCCAACAAAGGAGCACAATTCCTGCCCATGGGGAATTCCAACACGCTGTTGGAAGACCTGATCACCAAATAATACGAAGATATTGTCAATAAGGAACTCTAGCATCTTTTTAAAGCAATATAAGCTGTCAAAATTGTTATTTTGGGGTCCTAAAATTTAATCGAAAATTTTGTAAACATCTACCTTCTAGTACCTGATTTTATCGATTAAACTTTTGACATGTTGTATTTTTTGCATTAAATGCAAAAATGTTCGACAGTTGAAATTAAGTCTTCCCGTACCTTAATTTTCCCGACATTATTTCCGTATGCAATGACCTAAAGTTGAACTCATTCGGCAAAATCAAATGCGCAAGCGCAATATTTCCGGTAAGCACGAAAGATGTCTGACACGAAAGGTTCGAAGCGAGGGAGAAAGCCGACTTTGGAATTTTGCGTAATGTTTCGAGCGATCCCTTAAAACTATCATAACTAAAAAACATACTATCATAACTTAAAAACATATAACATCGTTAACAATGCCAAAATAATGATGGTAACTAGAATTTTATCTCACCTCGCCGTCCATATTTTAATGACCCGGATACAACCCGATCCACCCCGATCAGCATCAGAATCATTCGTGTCAACATCGGTTATCTTCGGGATTGTCGCCGACGATTAATCAGCTGCCATTGTTAGGGTCAAACGGAATGTCGAGGAATATATTTTTCATCACGTAAAGGTGTGTAAACGATGTATAAGAGAGGAAATTCGATGCAGTTCTTTTTTTCAATCATATCAACGTTCATTTAACCTCTTTTAATGCCACTATAAAAAATTGCAATTTTGGCAGTTTATATTGCTTTAATATCAACTTCAGAGTATTTGTGCGTGGAGTCAGAGTGGTGTTTCACGAAATAATTTTTGGAATGACCAATCACTAAATATGAATATTTCCTTTTACCATTTTTGTTGACGAAGCAACTGTCTATGATATCAAAAAGTCTAGTCTTTAATTTATCGTGAGGAATGGTCGTGTAAAATGTTGCAAAATCATACGTTTTAATGTTGTTAATCTGAGAAAGGTTTTGTGATTTCAAATTCAATAAAAGTTCTATAGAATTTTTAAGAATTCACATTTGATTTACACCACTTCTGGCATATGTAGTGCCACAGTACGTTTGATTGGTTGATTGTTTGTTTGTTTTCCGCCACACTCAACAATTTTTCAGCTATCTGGTGGCGTCCAGTTTTTGTAGGTGAGGGAGAGAATCCAGATACAATGTATCCGGGAAGAGAACACCGACCTTCCGGCGCGAGCGAGATATATGTGAGAAAGTTTGCCAGTTTACTTTCGGAAGGTCGAAAACTGAATATTTTTTATACGTCCTAAATGGACTTCCGTATGCAAGGTACCAGAAGTTTGAAAGCTAAAGCACAATGTAGGACTAGTGAATGCAAGTCTTTAAAATTTTCTTTAAAATTTTGTGTGAACCTGGAAAAGACAAATAATCATTTATGACTCCAATTTGTCCACATGAGTGTTTATATATATATATATATATATATATATATATATATATATATATATATATATATATATTATTGCTTAACAGGTCTTTAATTTGTCCAAGATGGGTCCCTGAATACGTATCGTGTGAACGGTACTCTAAAATTGGACCAAAGTCTTCTTCACACTCTTGATATTAAATACGTCCCATTTTCACGTATTTCTTAGTAGGCTTCCTTCTGAAGGACGGCGATAGAAATGGATAGGGAACGTGCTATAGAGAGAAGGTGACATTGATTGTGAGGCAGTGTTAAGGTGGACACCAGAAGGAAAAAGACACGAGGGAGACCGAAGACCCGGAAAAGGACAGTGGAAGCAGAAGGAAGGCGTGAAGGATGGAAAAGTTGGATTGGGGTTAAGATGGTAGAAAGAGACAGGTTGATTTGGAGAGATCTGGTATCTAACGCGCCTTTTGGCGTAGAGAAAAGTATGTGCTAAGTAAGTCCCTTCTATTTGTCTTCGAATCTTAGATAGTTTCAACAAATTTTTAATGTCTCTTTACAATCACGACATCAAGATGTCTATTCATATCCTGAAACCAGTCATCAAAAAAGTACTTTGTTAAACACCACTCTGATTCTACGCACAAGTTCTCTGAATTGATATTAAGGATAAATACCGGAATTCTTCATGGGTAACAACCCCGTGTGGACCTGTGTTGTTAGAATAGATCCTCAGTACCCCTTGCTTGTCTTAAGAGGCGACTAAATTGGGCGGTCCTTCGGATGAGACCGCAAAAAACCGAGGTCCCGTGTTACAGCAGGTGTGACACGTAAAAGATCCCTCCCTGCCAAAAGTCCATAAGCGCCGATCATAGGCCTAAATTTGCTGCCCTTTACCGGCAATTGTGACGTCTACATATTAGTGAAAGATTCTTGAGCGGGACGTTAAACAATATTTAATCAATTAATCAACCCTCCCTCCTCAAAGCCATCTTACAAGGAATGATCTGCATGATAACCTGCAATCAGCCTACAAGCGTGGTACCAGCACTGAGACAACCATCCTACGAATAAAAACAGTCATAGAAGCAGTACTGGATGAAGGTGACGTCATGCTCTTAGTCCTTCTTGATCTAAGTGCAGCATTCGACACCATCGATCACACCATTTTGCTTGAGAGACGAAAGGAGGAAGTTGGTTTGACGGACACAGCACTTTGTTGGCTACAGTCTTACATAAATGGTCGCACCCAAGCGGTAAAGATCAACACCAGCATATCCTCAGATGTGCCATTGTTTACAGGAGTGCCACAAGGGTCTGTTCTTGGCCCTCTCCTCTTCCTGGTATACCTTCTCCCACTCAAAAGAGTCATAAACTAGTATGCCAAAAGCCGCCATGGGTTTGCAGACGACACTCAGCTTTACAGCCGGTTGAGTATAAAAGACACAGCCATGCCCAAATCTCAAGTCAACACCATGGAGACTTGCATAGCAAGTGTCCGAAACTGGATGACTGTAAACAAACTTAAACTGAATGATTCCAAAACCGAGATAATAGTGATTGCTAGCACCCACAACCAGTGCCGTATAAAAATGATATCCGACTTAAGATAGGCGAGGCGATAGTGACACCTAGGTCTGATGTAAAAAAAAAAAAAAAAAAAAAAAAAAAAAAAAAAAAAAACCTCGGCGCTGTCCTAGACACCACCTTATCAATGGAGAAACAAGTAAGATCTGTGGTGAGAAAGATGTACTACAACATCAGAAGAATCTCGAAAGTTAAACACCATCTGACTCGAAAAGCTTGCGCAAATGCCATCAACGCAACAGTCATCTCTCATCTTGACTTTCACAAATGCCCTTCTCCTTGGCGTAACAGACCGATCCATACATCAGTTACAAGTGGCTCAGAATAACGCGGCATGATGTCTCACAGGAACAAGCTACAGACAACATATTACGCCAGTGCTTCAACAGCTGCACTGGCTACCTGTGAGACAACGTGTCGTGTTTAAAGTGTTGACAACCATACACAAGTCACTCCACTCCTCCTCATCACCAGCTTACATGAGAGAGTTACTTCCTTTATACCAGCCACGCAGGACATTTAGATCATCAGCGGACCAGTGTAAACTGGTAGTGGAGTAATCTTCAAACAAATACTGTGCAAGGGCCATAAACAATCTAGGTGTACAATTATGAAATAATCTACCGATGGAACTTCGCAATCTTGCATCACACAGAACATTCCGCAAGAAAGTCAAAACACTGCTGTTCAAACGTGGATATATTTTAGCATAAATCAATATCACATCATAGACTACGTATGTATTTCTTGTCTCGATATCTGACTGCCATACTTTTACACAGCAGTTTGGTGTCTTATCGCTATTTTACTAATAATTTGTCAACTTTATTTTTAACAGTTCTTTTTATAAGTGTTTCATCTTCATTAGGACAACCTCTGTAAAGCGCATAGAAACTATACGTAAGTTTGCACTATATAAGTGAATATAATAATAAGCGCCGAGCATAGGCCTACATTTTGCAACCCTTCACCGGCAATGGTGACGTCGTTAAATAATATATCATCAATCATTCATGGGTGATATCTACATAGTCCTTGGTATCAAGTTTTCCAATAGTCTGTTGGAATATTATGATGAAAAATCTATTTTTGCTATATGAGAAGAAAAAAAATGTCGAATTGTGACCTTTAACTCGACATTTGGAAATATCGATAACGTATTATTTATTAATAATACCCACTTTTCTTCATATGTCGATTCGATAAATCCCAGTAACTCGAAACAAAAGACACTGTTTCATATATTATTGAACACGGACGTTAACAACAAACTAACAACTCAACATTATGACAAACGGGTTGACTTCAGCTCCTTCATCGTCAACTTCCCATATTTATATACCAATATTCTATTATCATCTGCATATGTTATTTCTGTCTCTCAACTGATTAGAATGCGAAGGCATGTTCTGCTAATGATCATTTTTGAAAATCGAGGCAGGCTACTGATAAATAAGTTGGTGTTATTGGGGTTTTAACGGTTTCTTTTGAAATCGGACGTTTTTTATTCCAATTGTTGGGGTGTTCTTTACATACTGGTTTTGACTGCAGATTACTCCGTTTATCTCATGAAAGTATAGGGCTCACGTCGGGTGTGACCGGTCAATAGGGATGTTTATTCCTCCTAGACACCGAATCCCACTTCTAGTGTGCCCAGGGGCCCTTGTTTGCCCTACTCTAAATTTTGTATTCTCTATAATAGGCTTTATGAAATTCTATTCATTATCTTCACTTACTCATCTAAAATAAGAGTCGCAGGTCTTTCAGATGAAACTTTAAAAACCGAGGTCCCGTATCGAGAGTTGACACAATAAAGAACCCTCACTGTTACGACTTTTGAGTTCCAGGTCTAAATGGTGGCACTTCACCTACAACAGGTAATATTTCTAAATGAGTGGGGCGTTAAACAACACGCAATATTGTTTGGATGGTGCTCCAGCCTTGATTGACATCTTGTCCCATACTTAAAACGTTTTTTAGACTCCAGAATTATATTGCTGTAGGTACTGATAGATAGTGTAAGAGAATTCATTGAAGTTTTCAAGTGTTTCTCTCCCCTAAAACTCATAACCAAGGTGGCCAGTCGGGAAAGGGTCCAGACTGTAGGAATGGCGTTCAAAGCGCTCTCGGTAAAAGTGAACATTGGGGTATTGCGTTTTCAAAATCCAATCAACGTGTTTCCATGGTAGTTGATTTGTTACACGTCATCTAAAACTGATGGTTTTTTTTAAGTTGTTTAACCACCCCACATTCACCCTACACCCCTAAAAACCCCTATAGAATGGACGTGGAACTCCAAACAACCACAATTCATACCATCTCCGTTATCATTTGAAATTTACATGCAGCGTATTCACATTAACACATAGTTTACCATAGCTTCTATCCACCCATCAGGTTCGGAGTCAATAAACGCATAGCACGACCCACCATTGTGAACCCATCCGTCAGGGCAGACACCAGCGTGGACTATCACAACTGAAATCAGGAAAACAAAACACGCATGAGGTAGATATAACTACTCATAAATTACTACCGTGAGCCGTGAGATCTGTAATATAGATTTATATATAGAAGGAGACCGAGATTATTTTCTATTAAAATAACTAACGTTACTTTTACTAACTACGAGGGCGAGTCAATAAGTAACTAGCCTATCCCATTTCCGATTGACCAAGAGGTCACGATTGTTACGCCTTATTTCAAGACATGTTTTATACCTGGGTACAAAATTGCACGCGTATCGAGTCATTCTTTAATAAGATATTGAATGTCAAAAGAGGCTACTGATGCAAAGACACGTTTTTCATCTAAAGTAGACTACCGTGCTATAATTTGGTAATAGTATTTACAAGGTAAAACAGGCAAAGAAATACACGCCGAGTTAGTCGGTGTTTATGGTCCTCTGCACCATCTTATGGACGGGTTAACGTCTTTAGAAGATGAAGCTAGGTCTGTATGCCACCGACGAAGAAATGTGTAACAAAGTTCGGGATCTGGTATACTCTGATAGACGAATTCAGGTGGACGAAATATCGCAGGCATTAGGCGTTTCACATGGTAGAATTTCAACAATATGACGTGATCATTTAGCTATGCGAAATCTAACAGTTCGTTGGGTCCGCAAATGGCAGTCAGAGCATCAGTATGCAGCGCCTTGTTGAAGCGTATTAGGCCAAATGATGATTTTTTGCATCTGGTGACTGTGATTGAGGTAATTGGGGGTAATTATTATGAGCCAGAGAATATAGCTCAAAGTCGTCAGTGGGAAGAGCCAGGGTCCCCGAGGCCAAAGAAGTTCAAGACGCAACCATCTGCTTGCAAGGTGATAACCACAGTATTTTGGGACGCAAAAGGCATATTTATGTTGGACTTAGAGAAGTACAATAACTAGGCAAGATTGCTAGAGCAACAGAGAACCGTCATCCGTGAAAAACACCGAGGTAATCTCTCTAAAGCTGTTTAGCTGCAACAGGGCATCGCGAGCGTCTGTGTGCTTTGGCCTTCAATTCGACAGTTATATATATCGACATTTTATCTATCAGCAATGATCATTTTCATTCATATGTTGATTCGATATATCCCAGTGAACTTGAAATAAAAGACACTACAGAGACTTCTACATCTGCTTCGTACTACGATATGTGACAATATTCCATAATACCTGGATATAGTGTTTATGTCTCCCAACTGATTGGGAGCAAGAGCTTGTTCTGCATATGATCAGTTTTTAAATCCAGGTAGGCTACCGACAAAGAAGTTGATGTTACAGGAGTTTGTACAGTCTCGTCTTAAGTCAGCATTTCGCAAATTTTATGGTCGTTATAACAATATATTTGCTAGTACAACTTACCATTAAGTCACATGCTGTCTGATGTGTTTCATATCAATTGTTAGGCCGTTCTTGGCACATTGATTCTGACTACGGATTGCTTCGTTTACCCGATCTGAATCACGGCAGGTGTGACCGGTCGACAGGGAATGCTTACTCCTCCTAGGTACCTGATTCCACCTATGGTATGACCAAGGGCTCTCAACTCTAGTCGGCGCGGGTTCGAATCCCGCTTGCGCCGATATATGTGAGAAAGTTCGCCAGTTTACTTTTTAAAGGTCGGTGGTCTCTTCCCGGATGCATTGTATAAGGGTTCTCTCCTCCACCAGTAAAAACTAGACGACACCAGATAACTGAAAAATTGTTGAGTGTGACGGAAAACAACAATCAATCAAGCAAAGTTGCAATGGATGCTGTAGAGCGAAACGGGTATGAATACCACATCCTGCCTATTTGCCTGACCTATCTTCTAGCGACTTCTTCCTATTCCCAAACTTGAAAAGGGATATTTGTGGACGTGATTTCCGGTTTGACGAAGATGTCGTGAAGACAGTTGTGGAGTGGGTCAATGGAAAGGACCCTGACTTTTTCCAGTTCTCGGCTGATGACACTTGAACACCGTTGGTAAAAGTGCATCATACTAGAGGGCAATTACATTGAAAAAAAGAGGTAGATCTCAACAGGAAATAAATTAGACTGGTTACTTATTGACTCGCCTTCGTACCCTAGCAAACTGTGAAACAGGTATAATTTAATACTTACCGACGGCGAAGAAAACTAATCCAACTAAATATCTCATTATACAATGCATGAAAACGGTGGCAAATTTATAACCGTACGTTATCATACTGATAAGCTCTTGTATATCAAACGTGAATATGTGTCATAGCTATAATGGTTATTCCTAAAAGAAAATACTTTAAAAATATATTTCATTTGTTGAAAATACATGAAGGTATGAACTACCAGCATTCTTCAAATGCACATTATTATATATACACGACACTTAAAGAGACACAGAGTCAGCATACTCTATATTCATGTTTCCGACATCAACACTGCGTATGTGAACTAGAAACGGCCAGCTCTCAGTAATGTAACAGTGGACTGTTCTTACGAACTCACCAAAGATGGGCTCCAAGTAGTCCTATTCAATTTATTGATACATTTTTACAAACAAATAATCGATACTATAGCCATTACAATTTCATTTAAAATCATTTATTCAGACGATACTAAGAGGGTGAGACATCAGGCATACACATTCCTATATTGGGCTTTTCACTTAGGATAATAAGACATAACAACGTTTTAGAATCTTTTCAGTCATTGTAACCATTGAAGAACGTGTGGAATCTCATAACGGCAGCACGACTGGAAATCTATTATAAATGCACACACACACACACACACACACACACACACACACACACACACAGAGAGAGAGAGAGAGAGAGAGAGAGAGAGAGAGAGAGAACACCGACAATACGGCTGGAAATCGGCCTTTCTACCTATGACCTATGCGACTATGAATGCAATTTACCATTCCTCTTTTCGTTTTACGCTTGACAAATTTAGTCAACAGATGACAATTTACATTGGATTTTGCTGGTGAGTGCCCATCTAAGCAAAACCCTTGTAACTTACAGCTTCACATACAGAAAGAATGGGATCATTTAAAATGACTGGGCTCATATAGCCATAGCAAATATCACTTTATCCCCACATTGTCTTCGGGTTATACTAATGTAAAACATAAACGGTACCAATTTTGATGTACCAGATGCGCATTTCGACAAATAATGTCTCTTCAGTGATGCTCAAGTCAAAAATGTTGGAAATCCCAAATAAGTACAGACTTGGAAGAGATGAATGAACCAAAAATACCAAATAGTGGTGCAAATCTTTCTTGGAAATCTTGTAAGTGTTTTTGGTTTTTATTTTGTTTGTTTATTTATTTACTTTACAAAAGCCATGGCTCAGCCAATAACGCTTGGGTGTTCTGCCGTTCTGGAATGTATAAACAACATTGATTAATCAACCTACAACGTTAACAAACGGTATGAAAATTTTATAGTTCTGCACGTGACAAATGTTTACAGCAGATAAAGTCATTACTGAGTAATATATTTGGAAGAAAGAAGAAAGGATAACCCAATATGTTACAACAGCTGGGGTTCTACAGCGAACTGACTCTTTTCAAATTTAATTGTAAGGACGACAAAAAGCACGAAAACACGGTAAAACAGATTCCAACTGAGGTATTATAATATATAGATTAAGTCTTACTCATATGATTAAGTCATATACCTCAAAACGGCCTTAGAGTTTATACCTAGAAACTGTATTGCCATGACGTCACAAAGTGACCTAATTCGTAACTGTGGAGGCAAACGATCAGTTGTATGTTTCTGAACCGTAGAAGAGTAGAAATAAATTTGAAGTTCTTATTTTCGTGGATGATGCAGGATAACACAGCTCTTCGATTTTGAAATATAAAGCTTCGACCAACGCCTCATCCGCTTTAAATTTTCAAACGAATATTTTTCTACCTTAGAGGTTATCCTGCAACATCCACGAAAACACGATCTTTATATCTATCTCAAATAAACTAGGTAGTAGTAACACAAAGTGTACAGCTTTTGATTTGACAAATAAAGGTTTATATTCTGGCAATGTCATCAAATTTAATAAACTTGTACAGGAAATATATATATATATATATATATATATATATATATATATATATATATATATATAACAGATATAATGATATTTGCATGTATTTTGTTTATCAAAATATCATTACGTGTAGTCACATTTTCTTTATAACCTTTCTGAGGTACATAACCAAATGCAGTTTTGAGGTATAAAACCTAATGCGGTTTTGAGGTATAAAACCAAGGGCAGTTTTGAGGTATATAACTTAATCCAGTTTTAAGGTATATAACTTAATCCAGAATTAAGGAATTTTACGGCCAATTGTCCAGACAGCCAAACAACCCTGTCTGACTCATACTTTTAGAAATGTTTGGAAAAGATCTTAAATTTACGCTCACTCTTTTTCACAGATGAAATCATAACGATTTGAACACATAGCGTCATTCCACTGGTAATGGTAACCGAACCACATAGCAGCGCAATCCTCCTTGTGCTGCAAGTCGTTTGGTTCATTTGGGGCCCAGTCTACGAAATCTACATCATCCTGAGTCGCCTGCCACAAGTACTTGCCTTCCACTAACGCATCCGTAAGACCGATCCAATATGTACCTTCCAAACAAAAAAGAATGCTTATTTTTTGCAGGTTTCGCAAAATTACATTTGTCCCGATTACCAGCAAACACTATGGCTCTGATCAAAAGTATTGTTTTGAATATATTTTATTGATCAAATCAAAAGGATCGGAAACAAGTTCTAACAAGCTTAAAAGTAGATTAGTTTAAAAATACACGTAGCTCATCAAATGAGCACAATATACAGAATTCAAATGTCAGCTAAGAAACGAGGAGATCCACCAAGAGTGAAATGCATTGGCCTTTCTGTTAAGATATTACGTATGAATTGCATCAGATAAAATTTATTTGACGATCTAAGTTACATACCGTTAGTTTTAGCAGCAAACAGATGGTTTTTCAGGAAAATGTTTTCAGAGGAGCTCTCTATTTGAACTAAATTTGCATGAAGGGTACTGCAATAGAACTGAAAATTAAATAAAAATTTGTTAATTCTTGAAAGGATTGAAGTGTCTTTTCTGACATACATAGAAAGTATCAAAGTTGATGAAAGTCAAGACAGAAAACGATTGACTATATTACCAATACTTGAACAAATTAGCGTACGTAAGGTTCATGTAGCCTTAAGATTATATTCTGTTAAAGATGCGTTAGTTTGAAATGCAATACTAGTATACTGAGTAATGTTTTAATTTTTTGCTCTGTAAATGTTGGGGGAGGGTTTGGCGAATGAAGAAACATATACACACATACACAGATATATATATGTATATACATGTGTGTGTGTGTGTGTGTGTGTGTGTGTGTTTATTAAAATCCCGTTGGGATCCGGATTAGAATAGGTCCTCAGTACCCCTTGCTTGTCGTATGAGGCGACTAAATGGGGGCGGCCCTTCGGATGAGACCAGTAAAGATTCCTCCCTGCTCAAAGGCCATAAGCGCCGAGCATAGGCCTAAATTGTACAACCCTTCACCGGCAATGGTGACGTCTCCATACGTGGGAAAGATTCTCCAGGGGGACGCTAAACAACATTCAACCTTCAACACTCATTAAATGATATTGAATTAAAACCTAAAGCACTAAATGCTCAAACACCTTTTTAAAAAAGAAAAATTCACTAAATAGCAAACAGGCCAAAATTACCCAACACATGGCACTATATAATGACGTAGTTTCAAACAGAACTTTTATGGATAGTAAAGGTCGCGGATAGACCACACTTAGAAAAATACGATCTCCAGTTTTCTTATGAAACATTTAGTTTAATTGTTACCATGGCTTCTGCCCAGCCTAGAGGTTCCGCATCAATGAATGCATAGCAAGATGTAGCGTGGTGATACCAGCCCCCAGGACAAGACTGAGCACTAAGGACGGAAGCTGCAAATTTAAATGAAAGAAATATAACATAGAACACTTCAAGAAATCGATCGTTGATCTCAGTGACATGACAATAAGCAATGTTTGACTTCAACACCTTAATTAAAACATTATATTGCGAATTACAGTTGATGGATATGGAAATTTATTTACATATTTTCTATGCCAACGGTGAATAGATAAAGCGAAATTAACACCTATACATTCAAATGAAAATTAAAAACGTTATATTGCGAATTATGCCTGATGAATATGGAAATTTATATACATACATATGTATTTTCAACGCCGATGGTGAATAAATGAAGTGAAATTAGCGATGTACATTCAAATGAAAATTTGTGATTTACCTGTGACTGACAAAAATACAAATCTAGACACGGATCTCATGTTGATTGTACAGATAAGACGGTCTGTACTGGTGTAGCGTGTTCTTCATACTTGTTTATCTACGATAAGAATATTTGTCAAGTTAATAACAAACCAAGCAATTTTCTCAAAGAAAAATCTTTCTCTACTTCTGAATCTTCTCAAATGCAAATATTATCGACATAAAACACTTAATTTGAACTAAATGTAGGATGATTAGCGTTGAGTACCGAGTAGTTCTTGTTATTAATTATATTTATTAAAATCAGTTGTAGTTTTACACACTGCTTAAAGATATCATTTAGTTCCACTAATGATTTTATAGAACTTTTAACACTGGCATTTACTGGACATTTGAACGTAACACATTTTAGAAATGTCAAAATGCAATTATAGTTCTAACCAATGCTGCGTAGGTATTGGGTATGGTGGCAGATTTGTGTTATTTTACAATTTGTCGTCTTTTCGTTATCTTCAGGTGGAAAGTAGAGCTATTTATCATTTATTTGTCTCTTCTTTATTTCAGGATTTGAAAGAATTTTGACAGTTTTCAAAGAAGGGTCCTTTTGCTCATTATAATCATGCAAACAGTTTGCCTGCGTGATAAAAGATTTTCTAGAATATGTCAAGGTCAACTAAATCCCGCCCTGTGACCTGAACCCAAGGGTTTAAAGTTCACATGGTTCATTTAATCATACAAACAGCGTGTCTGCTTGATATCATGAAGTAAAATGATTTTCTATCATCTTTTGATCTAATACGCTTCAACAAGGCGCTGCATACTGATGCTATGGTTGTCATTTGCTCATCACTAAGGGATTTGGGGACCCAACGGGCTGCTGGCTTTCGCATAACATACCTAAAAGATCATGTAAGTGTGCTGAACCTCTACCATGAGAAATGCCTAATGCCTGCGATATTTCTTCCACCTAAAATCGCCTATCAGAGTACACCAGATCCCAAACTTTGTTACACATTTCTTCGTCGGTGGCATACAGACCTAGCTTCATCTTCTAAAGACGTTTTACAGCGTTTGAATCCCCCTACCCAGAATTTAACCTGTGCATAAGATGGTGCAGATGATCATTAACATCGGCTAACTCGCCGTGTAGTTCTTTGCCTGTTTTACCTTGTAAATACAATTTCCAAATTCTCTAAAAAAAATCGTGACCGTCTCGGTCAATTGGAAATGAGATACTACTTGATTCGCTGTCTCAGGTTTGACGCTGTCATATATACTGGACAAAAAAAGTTAAGGATCATGATTTCAGAATTATTTTATTCATAACAAAACCAAATAAATTATGTTAAATATATACTTAAAATGTTCAACGACAATCGAACAATACATTTTAAACCTGTTTTTACAAATTCATCAATACGTTAAGCAGCCAGAGCAACCATTGTCAGGTAACCCCCCAAAACAGTTTGAAAATCGGTATGAGCAACAATAACAAATTTCATTACAAATGATTGAATCTTTATAAAGGCAATATCAATAGGGTGCATGTCCACCCTGAGCCTGTATTACGGCACGACCACGCCTCTGCATACTTCTGATGAGCCTGTGGAACGCAATTTGTGGCAACTTTGCCCATTCCTGCTGTAAAGCTAACGTAAGCTCCTGGCGGTTTGTCGGAAGCACAGGGCGTCTGGAAACAGCTTGCTGCAACATGTCCCAGGCATGTTCTATTCGATTTAAATCCGGAGAACAACTCGACCAATCCATACGTTCAATTGTCTCTATAGCAAGGTAGTCTGTCACTATACGTGCTCTGTGGGGACGAGCATTATCATCCATTAACACAAAGTCGTTGCCTATAGCTCCCGCATAAGGTCCACAATTGGATGCAGTATCTCGTCCCTGTAAATTGCACCGGTAAGATTGCCATTAATCACGTGCAAGTCAGTACATCCACCAAAACTGATTCCGGCCCAAATCATCACAGAGCCACCTCCAAAACGATCATGCTCTGCTACACATCAATCAGCGTACCGCTCTCCACGCATGCGCCATACACGCCTACGACCGTCATGAAAGTCCACGCAGAACCGTGACTCGTCTGTGAAAAGAACAGGCGTCCAATGACGCAGTTGCCAGTTTATGTGATTTTGAGCCCAATTGAGTCGTGCTACACGATGTCTTCTCCTCAAAATGGGACGAACTGCAGGTCGATGAACCTGAAGGTTAGCAGCATGAAGTCTCTGTCTGAGAGTTTGTGGTGTTATGCGCACCCCACTTGCTGCATGAAAGTCAGTATTGAGTTGGACAGCACTCTGAAACCTGTGTCTACGAGCCATAAGTGACATATAGCGATCCTGGCGAGCAGTTGTGGACCTTGGACGACCTGACCTCGGTCTCTCAGAAACATTACCTGTCTGCCTAAAACGATTCCACAACCTTGAAATCACATTAAAATGTCTAGAGACAGTTCTCTGGACTTGGCCAGCTTGAAGCATACCTACTGCCTGACCAGCTTCCAGAGCAGTTAAATGACGCCTCATGGCTTTTAATGCCAATAATTGTTCACCTAAGAGTCGATTAGAGCAATAAATACCCACAATAAAATGAAAATCACAATTTTTCAATTTCAGTATAATACACGTTGGCACACTTTGATTTTGACCCCTTGCTTATGTTTGGGCGAAAAAATCATGCACTTATGACGTCAGTATGAAACCAGGTAAATCTATTGTGTTAAGGACATATTGGAGAAACTATACATGTTAAAATTTGTCAAAATAATTATTTGGTTAATATGAGGTCAAAATTATGATCCTTAACTTTTTTTGTCCAGTATAGTTAAAGTAGAGTCGAAAAGATTGCTGTAAAGGATGGGGATTAAGGGTGCTACATTGGAGTTTTAATTGTGTATGTAGCATATTTTGCAGTGGGGTGTTCAGGAATATTTATTTTGCTTACCAGGGCAACGGATCCGTTTTAGGCTGTTAGTCTCGAACCCAGTCTGTAACTGTTTCGTTTTTCACCTTCGTTTTTCCATGACTGTTTTAGAATCACGCGACTTTCATCACCAATACAATAAAGGCAATCATTGAAGAGAACTGTTGACCAGCTGCCAGTCAAACTAACATTACTTAACATTCAAAATATTGGGAAAGTAATACAACAGTAATAATTTTTATAGGGAAGAACTAAAGCGATTTAAGGTAACTTCCTATACCACGTCAAATAAACGAAGCGACAATGTAGATATATATATATATATATATATATATACGTTAAAAAATAAAAATTGAACATTGATTTTCAAAAGCGACTTTTTCAGAGAAATCGTTCTCCCCTATAGATCCATTCTTTAGAACAGAAGCCCATGAACATGAAGTAGATCTAGTGATGAAAAAGCTCTGCAACTTGAAATACTACAATATACAGTGATGAAAAAGTGAAAAAAAAGGTGAGTATCGAGTTGGCCGGGTGGTTACCACACATCCATGAACAGAAGCCCATGAACATGAAGTAGATCTAGCTGCTTTAGTCTCAGTAGAAGAATCAGTGTAAACCCACCAAGCCACGGCTCACCCAATATCTGACATGTGTAAACAGATATATGTATATATTGCGAAATCTTCGTCAAAGGGAAGATAACTCGCTTTTATGAATTACAAGTATCGAACGAGTTAGCTTTCTGAAATTAGCCGATGATTACGATTTTTATGCGTGTTTGTGTCTGTGGAGACACGAACAAAAAATGTATTGCGATCCAATAGGAACATTTCTTTTTAATTGTCAATTGTCAGAAAGTTGAGTTCTTGAATTGTGTACAAGGACGTACGATATATGTGGATACTAACGTCGGAGGACGAAAGGGCGGATCGAAAAGCTTTCGGTTTATTGGAAGAGAATTGCTTAAAAACTGAGTCACGTACGCCAGGATTCGTCAGCTGATTATGTGGCTGAATTGCACAAATGTAAATAATATGCATATTGCAATACCTGGTGATAGCCCAAATCGTTCTCTTTTATTATATACATTTCCTACATTATCTATCCAAGATCTGCTCAATAATTTGAAATGTGACGAGGTCCCCGACACACGAAATACCTTTGAACCTATAAACATAACTTACATTGTGATGTTTCTTCCTTTACAAGTTATAACACGTACATACATTGTCATGGAATTGATCATTGAAATATTACAAGGTACAAGGTGTCCCTTCATTGGAATCGGGACAGTATTTCTTTTATTTCATCTAGCTTCAGCTAGTCTCTTTATCCTTTTGAAAAAAATTATTTGTTGGAAACATATCTGACTTTGATGTAAATATTCAAAATGATAGCAATATGTATACACATATCCCGTATTTAAGACGGTATAAATATAGAAAATAAACAACATCAATTTGTATTTTCTTTATTGTTAAAAAAATCACAAACAAATCAAAACTTGACTTTACCAGGTTTGCGGCATGTATTTACATGTATCAAGGGATGATGAAAAGCTCTACAACTTAAAATACTACAATTTACATGTATCAAGGGATGATGAAAAGCTGTACAACTTAAAATACTACAATATACAGTGATGAAAAAGTGAAAAAAGGTGAGTATCGAGTTGGCCGGGTGGTTACCACACATCCATGAACAGAAGCCCATGAACATGAAGTAGATCTAGCTGCTTTAGTCTCAGTAGAAGAATCAGTGTAAACCCACCAAGCCACGGCTCACCCAATATCTGACATGTGTAAACAGATATATGTATATATTGCGAAATCTTCGTCAAAGGGAAGATAACTCGCTTTTATAAATTACAAGTAACGAACGAGTTAGCTTTCTGAAATTGGTCGATGAATACGTTCTGTGTGTATGCGTGTGAAGAGAGAGAGAGAGAGAGAGAGAGATTCTTTAAGCCTACTATATAAAATATTTACGAAACATGTGATACAAATAAAATGTCTATAATTGATAGGCTTAGAAATATATTTGATGTAAAAGTAACATTCGGTTAAACGATATGAACTATATTCAAAAACAAAAACAAGCAAAAAACTGCAAATCGAAAGATTCCTTCGCAAAAGGTTTGATTTCAATTTTCAGGAGTTATATATATGGTATTTCCGTGGTCGTCTCTACCGGAGTGAGCATTTTTGGAATTATAACAAATATAGAAAGTAACGAACAACAACAACAACAAAAAGAATTAATAAATAGATTTTTAAAAATAATGGGGAAAAAAACAAAAAAGAAAAAACACACACACACACAAACAAACAAAAAAGAACAACAAATTAAACAAAACAAAAACAAAAAACAAAAGAAAAACAAACAAACAAATAAGAACAAATTTAACAAAACAAAAAACAAACAGAAACAAAATACAAAAATACAAACACACACACGCAGAGAAAAAGAGAATTGTGTTGCGATGCAAAAATAACATTTCTTGATTTCTGTTTTCATTGTCCATGCCTTTGAAATACGTTTTGTTTTCAGCTTCAGGAGTTATATATTTGGCAGTTGTGTTGGTCGTCTCTTCCGGGGTAAACATTTTTCGAATTAGGACAAATATAGAAAGAAATGGAAAAAAGGGTGTTGCGATCCAATCGTACCATTTCTTTGTTAATTGTCAAATGTCAAAAAGTTGAATTGTGAAACTGTGTAGAAGCAAGTAACATATATTTCTTAGTAAACATGTGGATACTGACGTCAACTGACAAAAGGGTGGATCCAAAAGTTTAATGGAAGAAAGTTACTTAAACTGAGTCATATACACCAGGATTTATCCTGCTGACTATATGACTGAATTGCATGTATATAATATCCATATTGTAATACCTGCACGTGGTAGTTTCAAGTCTTTCTTTGTTTATTATATATATATTTCTTACGTTATCAAACATGATCTGCTCAATAATTTGAAATCTTAAGAGGCCCCGAAACACAGAATACCTTTGAACCTACAGTGTATAAACATAAGTAACTCTGCGATCTTTCTACCTTCATAATTCATAAATCATTGTAATGGAATTGATAATTGAAATATTACATTGTCATAGAATTGATAATTGAAATATTACATTGTCATGGAATTGATCATTGAAATATTACTTTGTAATAATGTATTCTCTAACCACTCAGCGACCAAAGCCCTCCTCAAAAGAAATAGATTTGACTAAGGTATTGTCTCTATAATTTATTCAGTAGGTTGAAATGTATTTAGAAAATAGATTCATTTAAACGACATCAACTATTTTGTTAAAAGATAGCAACCGAAAGGTTCTTTGTCAATACGTTTTAGTGTATCTTGAGGAATTACACAGATGTCCCTGGGTGAACAAGGAGCAAAACAAAAAATCCGGCATTTTTTTTTTTATTACATGAGAGTAAGAAATGCGATGCTTTATGTCAGCATTCTTCATGAAGCACGCTAGTATGCTGGCGTGAAGCGTTGCAGTTCATTCCTTCATGTATTTTCAAAACTGCAATTCGTGTTTTATATTTACATTCTATCTTCATTTCTTTTGGGAATCCTAGCCCTTAAAACAAATGTAATATATTCATCAAAATTTATTCGCACACACGTATGGCATGTATGAGGAAATGGCAATCGGTAATACTGAAGATTAAAAAATTAAAAATGTAAATAAATAGAGATTTTGTTTTTTTGTTTGTTTGTTTTATTTATAGTCGCCTGAGCAATTTTTCAGCTATCCGGCGACTGTAATAAATAGAGATATAGTCAGTAAAAATCAGCATGTTGAACATGGCAATAAATATATACAGCATTGGTACACATCAATAGAAAAAAATTAGTGTAATATACATTTTCGTACTGTTTATAGGTCTTACTACAAATGAATTAACACCATATCTTCCGAAAAAGGCAGATCATAATCTACAAAAAATGATAGACAAATCAACATTAATAGAACTGCTACAGGTAAGATTTAAATCAAAATGTAAAATTCACCAAGAAGGTAATTACATGTAAATAATTTACAACATGACGTCAGGAAAAAAGTTACCACACAAACATTAATACTGCACGTCTGTAGGCAAAGGGCTACTGTACATATATGTAGTATAATACATGTTAATACATTTATAGTAACACTTTGTAAAAAAAAAAAAAAAATGCAGTTTCTGTATCTTGTGAAGATAATAGAATCTTGAATGAGAATAACCACACTGAAAGGAGTCTTTTCTAGGAGACTCTCTTCCACATCCGTTTCTTCAATGTCAGACAGTTATGTGTTCCGTTTGTGACAACAGCAATTTCAATGGTGGTCTCTTTGATAGAAATTTCATTCACCACACCCCTAAAACTGTCTCTCGTGGCAGAATTTTCTATAAAGTTTAAGTGTAAAATAAATTATATTTTATTTAGGAAGGGATGTTGGTTGTTTGTATATTGTATAACGTCCCGCTCGAGAATTTTTCACTCTTATGGAGACGTCACCCACATCATTGCCGGAGAAGGGCTGCAATATTTAGGCCTATGTGCGGCGTTTACGGCAATTGAGCAAGTAGTGATCACCTGCTGTGACACGTATCCTCGGTTTGTGCGGGCTCATCCGAAGGACAGCCCCATTTTGTCGCCTCTTACAACAGACAAGGGGTACTGAGGATCTATTCTAACACAGATCCCGATAGGATATGAAGGGATGTAAATTCAAATATTGGTGATATTCCCATGCGGCATTCCTAACTCTTAATGATTAAACTTATCAGTTTAGTTTTTAGAATATTTTCCTATAATTTTCAAACATCGCTGTGTATTTTGCTTTCTGATACTGTTTTTGAATATATTGTAAAATATGTACATTTTCACATAATTTTTAGGAAGACAGCAATGATCACCCATTAACATTGGTTCATAACTTACATAAAAGTATAATAAGCATAATTGGTTATGAAACGGTACAGGTCACTACCACTAAATCATGTAGATCTATATGTATCATACCACTAAATCATGTAGATCTATATGTATCATACCACCAAATCATGTAGATCTATATGTATCATACCACTAAATCATGTAGATCTATATGTATCATACCACTAAATCCTGTAGATCTATATGTATCATACCACTAAATCGTGTAGATCTATATGTATCATACCACTAAATCGTGTGGATCTATTTGTATCATACCACTAAATCATGTAGATCTATATGTATCATACCACTAAATCATGTAGATCTATATGTATCATACCACTAAATCATGTAGATCTATATGTATCATACCACTAAATCATGTAAATCTATATGTATCATACCACTAAATCATGTAGATCTATATGTATCATACCACTAAATCATGTAGATCTATATGTATCATACCACTAAATCATGTAAATCTATATGTATCATACCACTAAATCATGTAGATCTATATGTATCATACCACTAAATCATATAGATCTATATGTATCATACCACTAAATCATATAGATCTATATGTATCATACCACTAACTAAGGTTCTCCTAAAATCAAACGAACAATATTACTGAAACTATCACAAATGTTTAGTTGACTTTCGTATGTCAAAGAAAAGAATGTTTCTTATACTCCACGTGGGTTTATTGACAAAACATTCACTATTCTTCAGTTATTCAGCACGGAGCATTCATCGAAATGATGTTAAAAAGCTTATAATATAGTATTAATTTGTGTATACGGTAAATAGGTTTATGAATAACGCAAAGTTTAAAAAAAAATATCTCTGTTATTTCACTTAATTAAAAACTCTTAAACATCGTATCATAAGGACACTTAATATAAACAAAATATGACTGATAGGGTTGATATATACTTTTGTGTTTGGTTGTATTACGTACAAATATAAAATTCCTTTAGAAAAAAATAAGGGACTTACAATTTTTTTTACGATGTACAAAAGATGAAATATATTTATTTCCCTCCCTATATAACTCTATACACAATTTACGAACCTTAAAACATCTTCCTTTTGATATGGTTTCCTCTGTTTAGCAGCTTTAAGTTTTTAACAGACTGGACTAGGCCCTGTTGATGTTCATCGTCCAAGTCACTCGCTGCAGGATTATTTTCGTATTCCCCCCGCCTTCACAAGCAAGCTATAGTCTCTATCCACGCGTCCACCATTAAAGTACAAAAACGAGGCAGTTCCGTATACGGCGTGCCTGACAACAAAGTATTACAAAGCGCAGCCCCACATCACTCAGTCAGCGTCGACGTGATTTCTGGCACTCGTGAGAAATATGAACGACACGCGGACCAGCAGGTCCCAGAGAAATCACTTTAATGGGGATACCGCAACTTTGCTGAGGGCTATGTGCACGATATTGAAGCTAAGGTTTGTTTTCTCGCATGTGGCATAAAAGAAACTGTTTACTTTCAGACTCTTATAACTATTGCGATTTCATAAATGAAAGACAATAAAAATACACCATAACTAGGGCATTGTGTCGGAAAGACCCGTGATTCTCACTTTTAAATGCCCAGAGTTGGACGAAAGAGCAATCTCTACCCCTATTTACAGCTTGGCTTTGATGCGACTATGGCACGAGCGGTGCTCGAACTCGCTGAACTCCTGGTTACAAAGCGAAGTTTGTACAGTTATCACTTCAACGGTGGGATGGAAGACATGCAATAACAAAAATGACCATTTCTATTTACATGTATATATTGTTCCAAAAGGGAGTTACAGTTCATATGCACATAACTTTAACAGTTCATATGTACATATACCTAGAAATATATATTTACATGTACATGTGACATCAAACTCTTTTATTTGACAACACCCCCCCCCCCCCCCTCCACACAAACACACTTCTCATCCTTTCTTTAAGAATCATGGTAATACCATTGAAATACCATTACCCCAGTCCAAGTATTAGGATTTAAGATGATCAACAAAACAAACATTTTCTAAGGAGGTACTTTTGCTCGTCAAGAATTTTGGACACCCCCCCCCCTCCCCGAAAAACGATGTGCTTATCTGATAATAAAGTTAAAGTAAAAAAAATTATTGACCTCTGCCCCCGTGTTTCTACGTCCTATGTTAAAGATTTAATATTTATACATGTACAAATGCTTAATGCAAATACAATGATGTAATGTTCAGTGTAAACAATGCACATACATGTACTCCTTAACCTTAGAACATGCATCTTTGCAACCAGCGTTATCCATCGGAATACGATAATTCTACAAAAATGACGTGTGTACAAAATAATATTATTCTTACCTTACAGCAGACGTACGTGTAACGGGTGGATTTTTGTGGATTCAGCTGTGTGTGTGGTCGTCCGCAAACTTTCACTTATCGTAAACAATTGTACTAATTTGTAGAAATTGCTTTTAGATTTAGGGAATAGCACAAATCTAATATTTTCTAATTTATCGGGGTAAAGAGTGTCGCGGTTATACATCCCCCATGCACATATTTTAACTATACTGCCTCAGTGATATTATATATGTAAAAGTGAAAGTCAGCATTTAATCCATGACGTTGATGAACGGTATACGTCACATTAATGTTTTGACGGAGGTTATGACGGACAATTATTCAACCAATCAGATATTTACCAACAACATCGATACAATTCTATATCGATATCTACCAACAACTAAATATCGATATTTACCAACAATGTCGGTATAATTCTGTATCGATATCTACCAACAACTAAATATCGATATTTACCAACAACTTCGGTATAATTCTATATCGATATCTACCAAGTATTTACCAACAATGCCGGTATAATTACATGTATATACCGATATCTACCAGCAATACCGGTATAATTCTAATGAAATCTTTCAAGAATTTCAGTATATTCTATTTATTTAAATCTTCAAACAATAGTGGCTTAATACTGTGTATCAAACTCATTGAATCAACATACGGACAGGTCGATGTAACTCAGTGGTGGGGCGTTCCCGTGGGGTCACTAGTTCGAGCCCTTTCGTGCCATGGCCACGTGAAGCGTAGGCTACTGACCAATAATTTGATGTTGCAGGGATATCAACAGTCTTGTTTCAAGTCGGTATTTCTCAAATTTTATGGTTGTTATAATGATCTAATCTACAAATACAACCATAAAGCCAAATGCTGTCTGACGTGTTTCATCCCACTTGTTAGACCGTTCATACTGATTTTGACATCGGATTACTCCGTTTAACTCATCAAGATACAGGGGATGCTTACTCCTCTTACGCACTTGATCGTAGCTCTGGTGTGCCTAGAGGTTCGTGTTTGCCCTATTTTTAATTTTGTATTCTTTATAGGAATTAAAAGACTGATTATCACTGTTCGTTATATTCACTTTTCCACGTAAACATAGGTAGTGAGTACTCCTTCACCAAACGTTTAACATTAAAGCAATATAAGCTGCCAAAATTGCAATTTTTTATAGTGGCATTAAAAGAGGTTAAATGAACGTTGATATGATTGAAAAAAAAGAACTGCATCGAATTTCCTCTCTTATGCATCGTTTACACACCTTTACGTGATGAAAAATATATTCCTCGACATTCCGTTTGACCCTAACAACGGCAGCTGATTAATCGTCGGCGACAATCCCGAAGATAACCGATGTTGACACGAATGATTCTGATTCTGATCGGGGTGGATCGGGTTGTATCCGGGTCATTAAAATATGGACGGCGAGGTAAGATAAAATTCTAGTTACCATCATTATTTTGGCATTGTTAACGATGTTATATGTTTTTATATCTTTTTCGTCCCGAATCAGTCAAAGTCGGCTTTCTCCCTCGCTTCGAACCTTTCGTGTCAGACATCTTTCGTGCTTACCGGAAATATTGCGCTTGCGCATTTGATTTTGCGGAATGAGTTCAACTTTAGGTCATTGCATACGGAAATAATGTCAGAAAAATTAAGGTACGGGAAGACTTAATTTCAACTGTCGAACAATTTTTACATTTAATGCAAAAAAAAATACATGTCAAAAGTTTAATCGATAAAATCAGGTATTAGAAGGTAGATGTTTACAAAATTTTCGATTAAATTTTAGGGACCCCAAAATAACAATCTTGACAGCTTATATTGCTTTAAGACATGAGAATCGTGGATCTTTCGATATGACAAAAAACAACAACCAAAAAAAAAAAACAAAAAAAAAACAAAAACAGAGGTCCCGTGTCGTCGCGGTAGGCGTTGTCACGTTGAAGATCCCTCCTGCTACGGCCCAGAGCGCTAAGCATAATTTCAAATTCATGGTACTTCACCTTCAGACGGTAACGTCTCATTATGAGTGAAAAAATTCTCGACGGGACGTAAAACAAAGAAACGAGCAATACAAACAACATACACAAAAAGTGTTAAAAGTGTTTCAGTATATACATAGTATTTTTCCTTGACATAAGAAAAACGAACGGTGTTTTTTAACGATTCAATCAATTGGTAATTGATGTCGAGCTTAATGGAAAAATCACTCAAACTACAAAATCGAAACACAATGAAACATGTTTACGTGAGGTGTATGTGCTGTCACAACACATCTTTTTCCAAGTCCATCATGGGTCATCATGGGGAAACATAAAACACGAGTCGACTGTCAATTCTAAGTGTGACCCTGGTCAGTTGTTCGATGAAAGCACTCCGGAACGTAAAAAACAGACTGGTATATACATGTAACGTGACATTTGATTTAGAGAGGTCTGTAATTATAATTGAAAGTTACTTGTTTTCAATATGACTTGGACTAGCCGCTACAGTGAAAAGGTACGAGCTTGAATAATTCTTTAGCAGATTATCTAGTTTTTAAGGGTATAAGTTTTACCTGTGTTTTTTATAGTACAATCTAATGTGATCAAACTTATCAACGTCAGAAATCCTGCATGAAGGACACGTAATTTCTCTGATTTCTTAAGTTTCTAGCCTTTATTATATATTTGACAAAAAGAATACTTGTATTTTGATGACGTCATGGCTATTGCAGTGGCCTCGTTTGACTGCCCTCTTTCACTTGGATAACGGAATTGACACCGAAATTCACGAAAATGGACGTTACGAAACGACCTTCCAGGAAACTAATTCGGAACCTTTCTATAAATTCTACCTTCATCCGGATGACATTGGTAGAGGCAGGAGTGTAAGTCAATATTCTATGCAGAATGCTGGTAGAGTGGCGGCGAAAAGCACGAGTTCGAAATCCTGCAACATACGGGTATTTCTTGGAACAGTGCTGTTATTCAGTTTGGCGGGAGTCGTGGCCGTTGCAGTAACTTTAGCAGTATTGTGTAAGTGGTCATCTTATTATAAAATATCATTTTCACAGTTTCCCTGATGTAAATATTACTGTTATTAAAAGACGCTGGATATTATTTTAGCAAAACCGAAATACCGAGACTGAAGACCACAAACAGAAAAAATACAGTAAAAGTTTATTAAAAACTGTTGCTTAAACATATTTTCAATATCCAATTTATAATCCATTGCACTTGAAATATCATGGCACATAAGCTTTGTTTACATTTATGAAAGGGTTTAGAATTATACTCAGTTAGTTTGCGGTCAGAGGCAGGGATAGGTCTAATTCTTATTGTGCGACTTCCGTGGTAAAAGAACACAAATCCAATTTGTAGGTTTTATTGATAATGGAATGTTAAGTCCTTTTTGAAAACAAAATTTCATTATGATTAAAATATTTCTCTAATATACACGTATTTGGTAGGCCATGAAATACATTTTTCTATTTATTTTAAATATGTCATGTCTAAAGTAATATCTACAAATTAAAATTTGACTAAAACATCACTGCAGTTTATACTACTTTTAGTTTGGGGCATTCAAATTTAGTAATACATGTATAAAGCAGGTTAAAATCTCTCTCTCTCTCTCTCTCTCTCTCTCTCTCTCTCTCTCTCTCTCTCTCTCTCCCTGCAAATAGTAGCCCTAGGGAAGTAACAGTCAATTAATTTCTCATTATAATTTCCGATTAGTCCTGTTGTTCAATCATGTCAGTCATCGATGTCCTGATCAACAGTAATTAAATGAGACTTCTCGGTTCTTAGTAAGCATCCTGTAAGCAAGTTTATTTCGATCATTTAGTGCTTACTTCTGTGTGAAAGAAAAAAAAATCTATGTACAGGAAGTATCATCAATCTCCCGTTTAATAATCTAGTGAGCAGAGTTACATATCAAATTGTTATCATATAATTAGTGTTCTATAATACTTGTCGAACACGAGGCACGTGTGAACATGAATAGGAATTGTCGGCTCTAAGCATGCGTTCTACAAACGTGTTTATTTCGAGCATTTAGTGGTTACTTTTGTGTGAAAGAAAAAAGATCTATATACATGGAGTACAACAAATCTCACTTTTATTACATCTTTATTCATCTCTTGACATTAAAGACATCAACGTTATTCCATCAAACCTGATATAAAAGACGAGGGAAGAAGGAAATATAATTCACATTACAACATCAGGCATTCTTCTTTATAGTTTACATGTCTATACTACAATAGAATTGTTATATTTAAAATGTTGAATGCATGATTCTATTTGCATAAATCTTCCCAGGTGCTGAATTTCATATTTGCTGTGACTTCCTTCTTTATATATATATATATATATATATATATATATATATATATATATATATGAATGAATGATATTTTAGACTTTTTTCAAAATCGAACTTGAAATCTGCATTTTATGACATCACAACGACGCAAGCTCTTGGAAGCAACACAGGGATCGAATATCCAGTTTTGTGGTTTTGAAATTTTCTGCAGATCGAGTATACCAATTAATAAACATGGAAATCTTTTAGATCAATACGTCTTATTCGTCATAAGATGATTTAATACATGTATACATGTACGTAAAAATCCATTTATTCGAGTGACCTGATTTTGAGTGACCTGATTTTGAATAACAACATTATTGGATAGTTTCTTCATCGTGTCATCGTGATAGATTGAAATATCGCCTTTTCTAGTGATCCAAATACCTATTAAGTATAACAGAAAAACTTGTAACACGTGAAACTGAGACTCAGTGCATATGCATTTACAAAATTCACACCGCCCCCTAAACCAACGTTCCATTTTAAAAAAGAGTTTGCATTCAAACTTACTACTTCATTCACAAAATTAATGATATGTGCGGTAGAAATTTCAAGTAAGCTACATGTTATTCTGTATTATATTATACATGCATAGTAAAGCCTATTTATACAAATGTGATATTATTTTCATCGGCGCGGTTTCAGAAAGGGGTATTAGGGTTATTAGAAAACGCAGCCACCCCCTTTCTCGGGAGTATCTAATTTTCAAAATATATTTACCTTCATAAACTAATACACCATATCTATTGAGTTAGAGTGTTTTTCGGCGGGTGGTGGTGGGGGTCGCCAGATATACTGGGAATGACGTATCAATTTTCTGGCAATTTTTATAATTCACTGCTCAAATTCTAAAAGCGAACACTTTAATCAGTTGTACTACAACCTTCCGTGCATAAAAATACATTTACTGCTTTTATTTATGTTTTATACATATAAACTGACTTCTCTTTAAGCATAATTAACATTACAAAAAGTACCATTTCCTATGACTTTTAAATATAGTTCATGCAAGTTGATCAAATGCCTTTCTCAGATTTGTACATTAAAATCAGGACGGTAAGCTAAATGTATATCAAAGAACTAACTGACCGTTCGGACATGCTGGTAAATAGGTGTTGATCATTTTGTATCGCATGTTTGAGGATTTATTACGTATGTAATTCTCTCTGACATTTCCACTGTATATTTTCTTCAATGTAGTGTATAGAAACTTATATACAGTACGAACAATAGTATACTGTACACCTTTTTACATGTAATATAAGTATAATCTTAAATGTATGTATATTTCTGTTTCAAAACGAGATAAGGAACAGGTTATACGCGCACGTAACGCTTTGTTTTCCTGTGATAATAGTTTTATATACCGTGTACTTGTCGAACATGAGACACGTGGACATTAACCAGGTGATAAAATAACTATATCAAACTAACAAGAATGTTAGGTGTGTCAAGGTGCCATATTTTCGCACATAATATTTGGACAATGAGAACGTATTCCTTTACTTTTCATTTGCAAAATTAGCAATAAAATTAAGCATTAAGGTATCATCTTCAGAAGTGTAGAATACATTTTACACTCATGTAGTTTTGTCACATTTTAGAATAATTTAATTTTATTTGTAACACGCAATTTGTTTGGCTGAACACACTGAAAATATTTATACTACGTATAATTGATATTTTTAGTGTCCCAACCACATGCTTCATCGCACAGTCCAACCAAAAGTAAGCTATTAAAAACAGATTTTTGATATTATAGTTTTATGCAAATATCATATTACAAAAACCCATAAGGATGACGAATTGAATATTACTATATTTTTTCATACAAATATTCATATGTAGATGAGGATGAAGCATTTTCAAAAGAATTCCTGTCAAAAAAAGAGAAGGTTTTGTCACATGAATTGTGCGGTCTGGTAAGTTATAATGGATATCCATTTCAATACATGTTTTTAAGTAATGTGCGGCAATGATCTTGCCTCTGTGATCTTTGCTATTCACATTTAAATTATCTTTCCTTGGTAGATGAAAGATATGTTTAAGCTGGATGCTAACGAGAATCGCCCAGTGCAAGACTGTTCCGTGTCTCTTCTGATTCAGTAGGTTATTTCTATTGCAAAATTCTAGATTGTTGAACCAGAAGTATTTATGTGTTGTAAATGTTAACAATACCCAATATCATGTCCATTTTCTTGATATGAAAAATTGAAGATAACAACAGTGATCAATCTCATAAATCCTATAATGAGTACGAAATAAAGAGATGGGCAAACATGGACCCCTGGACATACTAGAAGTAGGATCAGGTGCCTACGTCACACCCGCCGTAAGCCCTTTATCTTGATCAGGTAAATGGAAAGCTCCGAAGTCAAAATCAGGATGTAAAGAATGACCTAACAATTAGTATCAACAAACGTCAGGCAGAATTGGACCCAATGATAGCTTGTATTTGTAAGAAGATGGATGAACTAGGCGAGAAAAGTGCCTACGAGTGGGTGGATATGAAAAACAAAAATAAAATCAATCTCAAAAGAGTTAGAATTCGTCAATTAGTTTTAAACATGTATATTTCCCATAGGTTGTAAATTAAACACACGAGCAATTCAATTATTGGAAATATTGTATATGTGCAAATGAGATCACAGTTAGAATTATCAAATCTGACTATTTTATAGTCCAGTTTGGTAAAATTTGAAAGTGTATGGGTCAATTCTCCATTCTTTTGTGATTAAATAGTGACAAAAAAGCTCAAGCGTACATTTTGCAGTCTTGAGAAAGATGAAGCAATGACACGCTGTAGATAAAAGATGTAAAAATCTTATACAAAATATCATTTTGTAAAAATATTCAGTTACATTGAAGACGGAATAAATCCCCACGACATTTGTAAGCAAGCTGGTCGAGGGGTATAAACCGCAGGACACAAGGCTGATTTGTAAGCAGTGTTTTGGGTAATGGGTTCAATACCACTAAAATCTTTTTCATTTTCATAAATCAATTTGGTGGCTAATGTATAATAACAGTTTATCATAAGGAAAAAATATATGATAAAAAAATATTCTATAGTACGTATTTCTATGAAAACACATTTACCTCGCCATGTTCACCTATCTTCTTCGATCATTATAACGGCCATAGAATTTGCGAAGTCAAATAAAAGATAACATAGGGTATTACATGAACGCGCATGTATTTTAAATAGTCTGCATTTGTTTTCAATCATAATGAATTGACATGGTGAATGATTTCCCATTCTTTTCAAGGGATGGACATATGAAAGTTAATTTCAAAGTTCCAGCAACGGATAAATTAATGAAGGAAGAAATAGAGAAAATCAAGAAAAATGTTTTGAAGAATATAAAGGACTTAGATATTGGTCTGGGTGTTGTATCCAACACCGATGACGTAAGTATTTACAAAAAAGACGATAAGAAATTAACTACCGTGGAGATAATCTTAACAACGACTAAACCCCTCTCTGGCGTAACACGTGCAACTTCGCACGACATCATTACCCAGAAGGATATAGAAACAGCAAAAATGGAAACTGCTGATGACGAGAGGGATTCAAAAGCTTCCGGTACCCAAATATTAACAACTGAATCAACGGACTACACACAATCAAGGGATACAACTGCATTACCTCTCGACTTGACAACTGAAAAGAAAACACAAGAAACAACAGGACCACTCCCTGATCACACCGGCATTGATGATGTCCCATTTCTATCTCAGCTTAACAAAACAGTAAAGGATTTGATTAAAGACTTTCACAATGACTTTGAAGTTACAAAAGAGCCATTAATGGATCACAATCACTTAGTGTCCGACTATGAACACATAAAACAACACTTGAATGGAATGAGTCACACTCAGATGCAGTACACGACCTCGACGGCAAAATCATTAACAGACTACAATGCGAGTCCTGTAACGCCGTCTCAGAGTCATCAACACTTTGATCTGAATTTGGATGCCAATGATACATTTGATTTCACTGGATTACAATTTCCCCCAGGAAATTCCTCTTCCAAGGAAGAAACCCAAAACGACGACAAGTCATTGGTTCATAATCCAAATATTACAGAGCCGTCCAGTGCGGTTAGGTTGCTAGAAAGCTCTAGCTTTACAAATACCACTGACAACACAACTGAAAAAGACGGTTCACTAAAAGTAGGCACGAGACATTCATCAAATAATCTCCACCAGGATTTTATATTCAACGATACTTGGAAATCAAATGGAGAGGCAATGTCAAAATATACCACCGACGAAACAAATACAAATACAAAAGCAACGATGTCAGGTAGTACTAACCCTTCACGGTCCACACCCTTTGTTACAACAAAAGATGTCACTACTGTATCTGCATACAAGTCTTTAGTATTAACTACCCCTTCACTACAAGATCTGTATCAAGATTTCTTGTGGAATTTTGGTGCCAGGATATCAACTACTTCCAAACCAGACATCCCATTTCATGATCATACTGCCCATAGCTCCCCACATACCGAACATCAACACAACGAAAAACATGGTCTTAGTTACTCACCCATGAACGTCAAAACGGAAACCATGGGACCTGAATTAATACTAACTGAACATTCACATTTCAATTTTGATGGATTGTCACTGGAGCAAAATAAGACTTCAAAATCGATGTCCAATGAGGCAAACACAGAATACGACACAACAAATCTACACAATCATGACGAAACTGTGCCTCATGATCATTTCCCTTTCCCAACTTCCATCCCAGTTACTCCCATATCAACAAATGAATTATTCCAAGGGCTTGAGAAGTTCAACTTCGACGGACTATCATATAATTCTAGTGTTTCTCAAGATCAAAATGGAACTTTGATTACCACTATCGATAGCTTAAATCAGGCCAGAGATCTGAAGAAGGAAACTTTTAGAGAAACAGCAAAAGACCAGGCCATGAAAGAATTAAATAAAACAGATCTTTATCTTATGGTCAAACCTACATTAAGTTTCTCGCCTACTTATATGGAGCTAGAAAGTCCTCTTTCTACTACGCAATGGAATATCTCTAGGGCATTACCAACTTTATTCTTTGAAACTCTCTTATCAACCACAATACATGCAGAACAAGTTTTACACATGGTCTCGAGAAAACCCATGGATGCATCTCGCTTGCTTACTCAAAACGAAAACATACTTTTCACTGCAGGTGATGTCGTATCAATTAGGCCACAATCGTCTTATAGGACGAAATATGAGGAATCGAAAAGTTCAGATCAAGTCAGACTCTCCGTTATGAAAGACCCTAAGTTTGTTGGGATTCACAATGCGATGTCTGATCGTATCAATGAAACACCTCATTCATCACAAGATAAGCCAACAGTAGATTCTAAGCCACCTTTGATATATTCATCCAGTTCGGTTCTCTTTCAAGAATTGCCCATCAGTTCTAAAGCATTTGTACTGGATGACATTTCATTCCCACAACATTTATCTTTTCCTGAGCAAAGGCTTGTGGATCACACATTACTGAATTTACCTGTGATGTCAGTTCGACCCACTCTTGATGCTTCGTTATCAATTAACCATTACGAATCTAACCAATTATATGAGCTAGGAGCGGAAATTCATAGAGCACAATCTTTAAACACGCTACTACAAAGTGATGATTTGAAAAGAAAATTGGGAATTACATCCGTATCTTCTCATTCACATAAATTAGTCTCATCTTTCGACAAATCTTTAGATTTTGATACGACATCCGTTATTTCCCCATTCACAGCACTGTCAGAAAAACCTCCAATTAGTTACCAAAGAAGTAAAACTTATGACATTTCAAAAAATAGCATTTATTTCCCAAATAATTATGACGTTACAAACGATACTGATTTGTTTCCTCTAAAAAATCTTTCTCCTGAAGCGTTTCCAAATCATTTAACTGGCAACAAACCTAATGTTAAAATTTCCGCACATCCAAGTCTTGCACACCTCTCTACATTCTATAGTCCAGCGGCATCGCAAATACTACCAAATGAACTGTCGAATCTCCCATTCCATGATTCCGTAATTACCCAAAATTTGAAATCAATTCAAGTTCAACATAAGGGGATGAGTCATTTGTCATCAGGTAATTGGATTCAGCCAACTAAAACAGTATTAGATAATTTCAGTGTCATTCTACATGACATAGTCAATGAACAAGGAACTTCGATTAATACTTTCAAGAGTAGTTTAAGAATTAAAGGAAATGGAACATATGTACATACCCCAATTTCCTCCCCCTCGAGTATATTTGTTGAAAATATCAAGAAACCTCGGATTGATAATGCATTAAATATGAAGAATTCCTCATCAATTGATACACATGGTTATCCAGTGGACATAACTCCTATAACATTCCCTGACCAGCCATGGGTTAGAAACTTGGAAATTTCACAAAGGAATTCGTACACGATACATCCAAACAATGTCATCGAATCCAGTATGACTGACTATTTGAACTCCATGACATATAATTCCTTTATCGTTTCATCACACATATCGCAAGACGATTCTGATATTCATAAATTGCGTCAATCATCGCTTGTAACCTTCGCATTCAGCTCATCAAATGTGGAACCAATTCATATTGGTGAAATAGGAGTATTTGAAACAAATCTTCCATGGGATGCACTTGACATAAAACCTACGAAATCAAGTCTTTTGAATAATGTGCCATCGAGAAATAAAGGGGAAAGAAATCATCAAGGAAAATCGACAGTTCTACTTCTTGGTAGTTCTTCAGATGTCGGCACGAAAATTCATCACCGAACCCCAACTATATCTGTCTATACCGTCACTCACGAACCAATAGTTTATTTAACTATAGATACACGACCAGTGATAGATTCGTCCTTGCTGATACAACCAACACCCAGAGTATCTTTACAAGCAACATTTTTCCGAGATCGAAAAAAGCTCGAGAGTCTCCCTATCCAGGGTAGACGGGGAGTATTAAAAATAAAGAGGAGATCTGACAACTCTAGTACTGGATTGAGTGCTTTGAAAATTCCTACAAAAGTTGATATAACCACATCACGACCAAATCTGACAGCAGCTCAAGTCGCTAATATTCGAAGGAGACTAGCTCGACTAAGAGAAGCTAGAATGCAGAATTTTCGAAGACGACAAAATTCGTTTGCACGCATACAATCTGGAATTCCGGATGATTTCCCGCTAAGACGCCAAATTTCCGGTAGTAATACTGCAACAACTTTGGTGGGGAGAGGTCTTAATGTGAATAACAGCGGACGACATTCACTACAGAAACCAACAGCGCCATCTAGAACTAGACGGACGACAGAAAGTCCACGACAACGTATTGACAGAAAAAGACAGATCCCCGGTTTTAACGCTGACAACCAATTTAATAGGAATTTTTTCAATAACATTCGATGGAACGGATAATCAAATGCATTTTATAATATTGTCTCGTATATAATTGACTTTTTCACTTGTTTCATTATCAACCATGTCTGCATTGCTCTAAAACATTTATTGACATTTTGTACATATTCTACATTCACTAACATGTAAGTAAGTGGAAAGATACAATATTTGATAATGGTTTGTTTGTTATGACAGAAAAATATCACATCACTAAGTATACTTGTTATAAAAATAAAGAAATCCAAAGGACACGGAGAGTATCACAATTCAGAGTGTTTTAATGATATTGAAACAAGAGAGCACCTTACATGGAAGAATTCAATGATTATCTTTCACAGTCAGTTTTAGGCATAATACGGATCATCCAGGGTGTGAAGTGGAAATCCATATTAGGCGAGGCGAAGACGAGTCCCAATGCGGATTTCCATTTCACACCCTGGATGACTATTTCGCATCTTAGATGACTGCATCTGTATCCAATCTGTAGACAATTTATTGTTGTACTTTGACCTTGCATGATTGTTTTCATTGCGTGTCCTTTTTAAACTTGAGAAAAGAAATACTTGAGCGTGTAATACCATCAAAGAAGTTGTCAAAATTATACAAGGTCCAACTGAAATATTCAATTATTTTGCATTTAGTGAACAAAAATTTCGTAAAATTATCATTCGTAAAAATATGCATTGTCAGTAGCATAAATTTCAAAAAGAAGGCCAAGTCGAACATGGTACAAAACGCAATAAGAATTTGTCAAATTTGCTCATAATAGGAGTGCACATCTTCAATATATCCAATGGCGAAGTAAACAATGTGTCAATCGTAATCGTAAATCCCCAAGACATATACAAGTTCGAGTGTAGGGCAACACGGACCTCCGACAAAGCGAAGGTAGGATCAGGTGCAATGGAGGAGTAGGCATCCTCTGCTGACCGGTCACACCCGCCGTGGGCCCTTAATCGAAAATTGGTATACGGGATAACCCGTAGTCAAAATTAGTATGAAAAATGACAGTCTAACAGAGGGTATGAAACAAATCATTCAACATATATCCCAGAGACACTTTGTAATCGTAAACAAGGTCATTATAGCGACCGTAAAATTTTCGAAATGATGACTTCAAACGAGATTCGTTATAACCCTGCAACGTCAACTTTTTTGTCAGTAGTTGACCTCGCTTTAAAAAAAAAGTCTCATACGCATGGCATGCTCTCGCGTATCGAATCACCTGGGAGATATACACACCATAAGCAGGCGAAAGTGGTATATTACTACATAGATATGGAAAGTTGATGATTGCAAAGTTGAAGTCATCATGCTTGTCATAAAATGTAGTTGTCAGTCTGCCATTATAGTCAATAGTAAGTAAAATATCCAAATATGAAGCAGACACGTCAGATTCTGTAGTGTCCTTCATTTCGAGTTCATCGGGATATATCAAATGGACATAATTATGAAAATTATGATTGTTGATTGATAAGACGTCATCGATATATCTGTACGTATGGTTGAAGGACACGGCAAGTTTTTTGTTTTTATCCTGTAATAGTTTCTGAACAATTTCCGCTTCATAAGAATATAAAAATAAGTCTGCCAATAAGGGAGCACAATTAGTGCCCATGGGAATGCCAATAGATTGTTGGAAGACTTGGTCTCCAAACACTACGTAAATGTTATCTACAAGAAAGCCAAGCATACTCTTAATGTCTGCTTCAGAGTACTTGTGCGGACTATCGGAGTGGTGTCTAACAAAATGTACCTTGTTTTCCAATCACTAGAAATTTGTATTTTCAAGTGCCAATTTTGTTCAAAAACCAATTATCTATTATCTGAAAAAGTCTAGATTTTAATTTATCGTGAGGAATAGTTGTATAAAGTGTGGAGAAATCATACGCTTTGATGTTGTCAATTTTAGAAAAATCCTGAGACTTTAGATTTTCCAAAAGTTCCTTAGAGTTTTTGAGAATCCACATCTGATTGACATCACTTCTGGAATATGTAGTGGAACAGTATCTCTGAAGTGACTCTTTAATATCTATTAGCAGTTTAGTTAGTAATAAAGATAAAGGCTTGGTAGAGCACTTACTGGAACCAGCAATGTATCTCTGTTTGTAAGGATTTTTATGTAATTTCGGAATCCAATAAAGGTATGGTAATTCAAACTGATCCTGGTTCTTAGGAATGTCAAAAGTATTTAAAACTGAAAGATGATTATGAAGAATTTCATCCTTTGTAAGATTGCTTCGAGTATAAGTAGGATTCCCAGATGATGAAGTAGATCTCAGTTCATTTAAGACATTTATAATAGTAACTTTTACAAACAAAGACAATGTTGTTACTTTATCCGTTGGTACTAGCAGAAAGTTTTCATGTAGTCTACGTAACTCATTCGTCACTTCTGCTTTCTTAAAAACAGAAGAATACATCAAATGGTGAATGCGGGATTTTAACAATTTTCGAATACTTTTGATCCATTTAGACAAAGTGTCAAGTTCCTTTCCTTCAGATTTCGTCCAACGTCTGGCATATTCTTCCACAGAATTCATGATAGCCATGGAATTATGTCGCCATCTAAATGAGCGAGGTTCTCGGAATTTAGGACCTTTTAAAATCAGGGACTTAAGATCTTCATTTTGTACAATATTTATGTCTCCTGTAATGATATGACCAGTGGGACTGTAATTAAACGAGGAAGAACATGAACACTTTGGAGGACTTCGTTGTAATTGCTCAATATCAAGGCACTGCAATGTCTGTTTATAATTAAATAACTTGGATGTAATAGTGGAAGTATATCTATATGAAACACAAAGTGTGGATTTCATCATAAAGTAAGGCGGAATACAGGACTGTACTGTTTTATGGTTAAGGATGTTGTTAATGTTGACAGCATCAATTCCTTTGTTGTCAAATTTAAGATAAAGGAATCGGCGAGGTTTCTTGAGTTCACTCTCATCAATAATACGTGGAGGACCAAAGAGTCTGTGATGGGCAACATCCCAAATCATATTGAAGTCTGTATTCCGGTTTAGAGGAATCCAAGCAGGACTTAGCGTTAGCTTTTTCTTGTAATTCATACAGAATTTTCAAAGAGACAGAGTAAAGTTTGGTGTGAATGTGATGAGGACCCAATGCTCTATTCACAAAAGATAAAAGGGAGTCAAAAGAAACATCATGTATTATGGGTTTGTTGTACGAGCGATGTCCATGACTACGTTTACGTCTAGGTGTATTGTTAAAATGTCCATCACATTTACATTGTTACAGTGTGGGCTGAAAATATTTCCTATGCTTCCAATATTGTCGTTGCACTCATATGGAAAGGCAGTGCCTAATTTCTTATCCAGTATTTCTCTCGTTGTCTATGTATACATATGTATACAAATACTGTGCAAAGTTTGAATAATATTGGTTGGATATTTTTTTGAGTTTCCGATTATATGCACCCATAAGCGTGACGGACGGACGAACGAACTGACGGAGTGGAGAGGCTACTAGACCTGCTGTCACGGTTGGTGATGGAGGTAAAAAGAAAACGAAAACTTTTCTCGGGCCTTTGGTTTGAGAGATTGATTGTATGTTGTTTAACGTCCCTCTCGAGAATCTTTCACTCATATGGAGACGTCACCATTACCAGTGAAGATAAAAATTATGCCTATCCTCGGCGCTTATAGGCTTTGAGCAGGCAGTGATCTTTATCGTGACACACCAACTGTGACACGGGGCCTCGGTTTTTGCGGTCTCATTCCAAGGACCGCCACATTTAGTCGCCTCTTACAAGCAAGGGGTACTGAGGAACTATTCTAACCCTTATTCCCACGGGGCTGGTTTAAGCGAGCTAGCAGTTGTAGCTACTTGTAAATGTCGAAAGTGTTGTATAAAGAAGCTATGTTGTGTATGTAAAATATGCTTTGTTGTGTTCTAAAATGGCGACTTTAACGAAAATGAATTTCTTATTTAACTGTCATAAATATATATGATCACGACCAAAAACTTTGTTACTAATCTTTAGGTGACATCAAATTACCATGGCATAAGATTTTGACATGTGCACAAGTCATCTTTTGCAATGTATTATAATTATCCATGTACATGGCCATTTTCCAAACAAAGGAAATTATACTGGACAAAAAAAGTTATGGATCATGATTTCAGAATTATTTTATTCATAACAAAACCAAATAAATTATGTTAAATATATACTTAAAATGTTCAACGACAATCGAACAATACATTTTAAACCTGTTTTTACAAATTCATCAATACGTTAAGCAGCCAGTGCAACCATTGTCAGGTAACCCCCCAAAACAGTTTGAAAATCGATGTGAGCAACAATAGCAAATTTCATTACAAATGATTGAATCTTTATAAAGGCGATATCAATAGGGTGTTTGTCTACCCTGAGCCTGTATAATGGCACGACAACGCCTCTGCATACTTCTGATGAGCCTGTGGAACGCAATTTGTGGCAACCTTGCCCATTCCTGCTGTAAAGCTAACGTAAGCTCCTGGCGGTTTGTCGGAAGTACAGGGCGTCTGGAAACAGCTTGCTGCAACATGTCCCAGGCATGTTCTATTGGATTTAAATCCGGAGAACAACTCGGCCAATCCATACGTTCAATTGTCTCTGTAGCAAGGTAGTCTGTCACTGTACGTGCTCTGTGGGGACGAGCATTATCATCCATTAACACAAAGTCGTTGCCTATAGCTCCCGCTTAAGGTCTCACAATTGGATGCAGTATCTCGTCCCTGTAAATTTCACCGGTAAGATTGCCATTAATCACGTGCAAGTCAGTACATCCACCAATACTGATTCCGGCCCAAATCATCACAGAGCCACCTCCAAAACGATCATGCTCTGCTACACAGCAATCAGCGTACCGCTCTCCACGCATGCGCCATACACGCCTACGACCGTCATGAAAGTCCATGCAGAACCGTGATTCGTCTGTGAAAAGAACAGGCGTCCAATGACGCAGTTGCCAGTTTATGTGATTTTGAGCCAAATTGAGTCGTGCTACACGATGTCTTCTCCTCAAAATGGGACGAACAGCAGGTCGATGATCCCGAAGGTTAGCAGCATGAAGTATCTGTCTGAGAGTTTGTGGTGTTATGCGCACCCCACTTGCTGCATGAAAGTCAGTATTGAGTTGGACAGCACTCTGAAACCTGTGTCTACGAGCCATAAGTGACATATAGCGATCCTGGGAGTGGTTGTGGACCTTGGACGACCTGATCTCGGTCTCACAGAAACACTACCTGTCTGTCTAAAACGATTCTACAACCCTGAAATCACACTCTTGGACACATTAAAATGTGTAGAGACAGTTCTCTGGACTTGGCCAGCTTGAAGCATACCTACTGCCTGACCAGCTTCCAGAGCAGTTAAATGACGCCTCATGGCTTTTAATGTCAATAATTGTTCACCTAAGAGTCGATTAGAGCAATAGATACCCACAGTAAAATGAAAATCACAATTTTTCAATTTCAATATACACGTTGGCACACTTTGATTTTGACCCCTTTCTTGTGTTTGGGCGAAAAAATCGTGCACTTATGACGTCAATATGAAACCAGGTAAATCTATTGTGTTAAGGACACATTGGAGAAACTATACATGCTAAAATTTGTCAAAATAATTATTTGGTTAATAAAAATTTTTGAGGTCAAACTTATGATCCTTAACTTTTTTGTCCAGTATAGTTATAAGCAACCTATATTTATGTCCAATATGAGTACATTAGCTTTCCTAGTATTTTGATTTAATCCAAATGGTTTACGTTATACCCGCTGGTCATACACATTTATAAAAGTTGTTGCAAAGGCCTGGATAAAATTTCAAAGGTTTGTTGGAAAACATGTCAAAATGGAAAGGTGAAGATAACAACACTGACAACCCCTGTAAGAAATACAGAATATAGAGTAGGACAAACACGGACCCAAGAATGATAAGGTGCCTAGGAGGAGTAAGCATTTCCTGTCTACCGATCATACCCGTAGTGAGCTTTCTATCTTGGTCAGGCAAACGGAACAATCCGTAGTCAGAATCAGTGTGCCAAGAACGACCTATGAAAGAGGTCAGACAGGATTGGACCCAATGAAAGATTGTATTGGTAACCTATATCGTTATAACGACCATAGAATTAGCAAAATGCTAATCTTAAAGGAGGCTATTGAAACCCCTGTAACTTGTTTGTCAGTAACCTGCGTCGATTTAAAAACTTATCATACGCAAAATAAGCTCGTGCGTATCAAATCAGTTGAAAGACATAAAGACTATATGCAGGTGATCATGGAATATTGCTACATGAATATGGGAAGCTGACGATGGAGAAGATGAAATTATTACGTTTGTCATTATGTTGAGTTGTTAGTTTGCCGTTAATGTCTATTTTCAATAAAATATGTAATTACGAAACAGATGTGTAGGACTATGGTGTCTTTCATTTGAAGTTCACTAAGATATATCGAATCGAAATGTGAATGAACATAATTATTGTCAATAGATAAAACGTCGTCGATATATCTAAATGTCGAGTTGAAGGTCACAGCCAGAGATTTTTTCTTTCTCACGAATAAGCCTCTGAACAAATTCTGCCTCAGAATATATCATCTGGTCAGCCTAAAAAGGAGCACATTAATGCCCATGAGAATTTCAACAGACTGTTGGAAGACATGATCACCAAAGGTCATGAAGATATTGTCAATGAGGAACTCCAGCATCGTTTTAATTTCAACTTCAGTGTCTTGTGCATGGAATCAAAGTGATGTTAAACAAAGTAATATTTTTTATTACTGATCACTAGAATAAATATTTCCATTTTCTATTTTTGTTAAAGAAGCAATTGCCTATGATGTAAAACGGTAGGTAAAAAATATCGGACGAAGGATAAATTCAATCCAGGTGTGAGCTCGGGTGAGATAAAAAAAAAACCGTGTGATATAGTGTACTACAATATTTACCCATTTATATGGCATCTTTTACTCTTGGTTGTAGACAGTGAAGCAATGTAATGTACAAGGTTTCTCCAAAATAAAATCCCGTTACTTGGAAGGATTTCTAGCGTCTGTAGAGGGCCGAAATTCGGCCTCATTCCCAATGTTAAATAACAGGACTTTTCTCCCAAAACGAACACCTAAAAATTCTCAAAGGATAATATAAAATTTTCTTTAAAATCCCAATTGTCTGAATAAACGAAAAAGAACAGGAAAGGAACAGAAAATCGTAGGAAGTTTGCTATTTGTGATGTGAAGATTACTCGGTATACTACAGGTATTTACGTACGTTCTAGAACTGCGTTTAAAGTCGGGATCGTTATGCGAGAAATATATGTAATCTCCCAAAGCCACCAAAATGTCGCACAACTGGAAAGTATTATCGTAAAACAAAAGCCCCATGGGCCACATCGCTCACCTGCGTCACCTTCGCTCTGCTGTTGTTCAGCTGTTGTAAGATTTGTTTTATCAATCTTTACTCCCACGGAAAATTTTGACCCTATATTGTGGCGTCCCGCTAGCCCCAAAGGATTATAACTACTGAAAATGAATTCACATTATAGAGATGCCTCAGCACCAATATGACTAACACGATCTTGCTGTTCTGGATGAGATCAAAGTCAAACTTCACGAAACAATAAGGTTTTGCCATACATAATCTCTATACAAAATATAAAAGTCTACCTTGAATAGTTAAGGATAAATTTAATAGGCCAAAGGTAGTTCAAACTCCAAAGTCAAAAGATCAAACACCATTATGTACAAGGTCGTGCCATAAGTACTCTATATGCAAATCATGAAATCTCTTCCTAAGATAGTTCCGAATATAATCAATTGTTTTTTTCTTAAAAGTTTATTAAACTCCGAGTTAAAGTGACAAGGTCAAAGCTCATGTTATGAAATGTATTCCAGAATATTTCAAGTTCAAGTCTACACCTTGTATTTTCTACAAATATACTTCCATTATTGCATTCAAACCTTTTAACAACAAACTACGCAGTGCCTAGATATAGATCATTTTATACTCAACCCACCTGTATTTCCGTGTCACAGCAGGTGTGGCACTTTAAAGATCCCTCCCTGCTCAAAGGCCGTAAGCGTCGAGCAAAGGCCTAGATTTTGCAGCTCTTCACTGGCAATGATGACGTCTCCATATGAGTGAAAAATTCTCGAGAGGGATTGCAACCAACCAACCTACATTTTTGTATATGTTCCTGTTCTTCATCTTTTTTAACTATAGTCCAACTGGACACGTCATTACTGGTAATATTGATGTAGTTAAAAATGAGGACCTAAAATCACTTATTGTAAAATGTTCTAAATTCAGAGAACCACGGTCTTTCAAATAACGACAGGATTTCATGTCCATTATGACTTCTGTCGCAGATTATGCCAGACGATGGGCTAAATCTTAAAAAGAACTTGGTGCCTTGTCAGAATGGATAAAAAATTAAGATCAGTAACAAAATCCCGTATCAGACATATAAAATAAAAAATGCGTACCACCCAAGTCACAGGAGTTTCCACAGTCTCGTCTAAAGTCAGCATTTCACAAATTGTGTTTTAGTTATAACGATCTAGTTTGCCAGTACAACCTTCCATTAGGTCAAATGTTGTCTGACGTGTTTTATACCAATTGGTAGGCCGTTCTTGGCATTGATTCTGACAGCGGTTTACTTCATCAAGATATAAAGCTCACGGCAGGTGTGACATATCGATAGGAGATGTTTGTTCCTCCTAGGCACCAGATCCCACCTCTGGTATGTCCAGTGATCTGTGTTTGCTCATTTCTCCGATTTGTATTTTCTGAAGGAATAACGAGATTGAGTACTGTTTGTTATCTTTGCCTTTTCATGAAAGGTAGACATAGCAAATATATATACAGAATATGAAACATCTACCTTATATAGTTCATGACATGTTGATTAAGTCAGATTTTATTAAAAGTGTGTCAAACTTCCAGGTGAAGGTCACAAGATCAGATACCATTACAGCACATTAAAGGTCTTTCCATAAAGAATGTATTTACAAAATATTCAAGCAATAGCTTAAATAGCTCAATAGATATCTTTAAAGATTTCATCTATATATCAACATATGGACTTTTACCCGCTATTTTAGCCCCATCCTACCTTCGGGGATCATAATGTGCACAAACTTAAATCTAAGTGTTCATATGAATTTCTACTTTTCTGGCCCAGTGGATCTTGCGAAAATTGTTTTCCTATGTATTCGCATGTAAAACTTTGATCTCCTATTGTAGCCCCACCCTATCCCTGGTACCATGATTTTAACAAGCTTGAATCTGCACTATGTCACGAACCTGCAATGTAAATTTGAACATTTCTGACCCAGCAGGTCTTGCGAAGAGGATTTTAAACAAGATTTTCCCTATATGTTTGCATGTAACACTTTGATCCCTATTGTGGCCTCACACTACGCCTGGGGCCTTGATTTTAACAACTTAAATCTGCATTTGTCAGAAAGCTTTCACATGTAAATTTCAACTTTCCTGGACCAGTGGTTCTTGAGAAGGATATTTTTAATGCTTTTCCCAATATATTCGCATGTTAAACTTTGATCCCCTATTGAAACCTCACCCTACCCCTTGGTGCCATGGTTTTACCAAACTTGAATCTGCATTATGCCAGAAAGACGTCATGTAAATTTGAATTTTTCTGGTCCAGTGGTTCTTGAGAAGATTTCAAATGACCCCAACTTATTTAGAACTTATTTTTGCATTTTCGTGATTATCTCCCCTGTCTCTTTATTTGAACAAACTTGAATTCCCTTTCCCAAAGGATGCTCTTTCAAAGTTTGGTTGAAATTGGCCCAATGGTTCTGAGGAAGTCGAAAATTTTAAATGTTTACAGACGGAGAACGGGTGATGAGAAAAACTCACTTGAATTTTCAGCTCAAGTGAACTAAAATAGGCTGGTAGGTAGAGAAAATGTAAATCGCATTCACTCTTATTTCAAACCACCAAAGGATGGTGATGTAGAGGCCTCTGAAGATTTTACAGTTGCAGACTTCGGCCAAGAGGAAGCAGAGATTGAAGTTGACGACGAAAAACTTGCGTCAATTTTGAGGGACAACGAGCACGAAAATGCTTAAAGACACCATTTAAGATCTAAAGGTTTGAAGTTTGAAAACTTCAATTTCTTCAGTCACCACATCTACTGATGACCGACGTATATTTTCATTGGTAAATTGGCTCTGTTGGAATATATCCAAAAATGGCTATTGCTGCAAAAGATGTAAATTATTTTCAAAACCAAGTCCACCACACAAATTCATTAGCCACGGAGTCCAGTTAGGGACCCCCCAACACGAAATTTGATAAATGTAATAATTGAAAAAGACATGTTTGTGTAGTTTATATAGACACAAATTATACAAGAACACAGTCAAGAATTCAGTTTGGTCAACCTTCGCAGGTACTGCTATTGAAGAAACAAAAACTAAATAAATAAATAAATGGATCAACGAGGTAATACTTTGAAAACTGGTAAAATGTGCATATCTTATGATCAGAAATAGATGGGCCGTTGGTATCAATTTTGAATTTACTGCAGTTTGGGTGTGATGTCACCGATTGCGGTAACTCATGGACAGAGCATTTGCGTTGTAACCGGGGGGGGGGGGGGGGTTAGTTCGAGCCCCACTTGTGTCATGGCCGCGTCAAACTTACGTCATAAACATTGTTAGTAATTGCTGCTCCTTTGCTCGGCATTTAGAAGTCGGATACGACCTTACAATGGAGGTCTCGTGTGTTCCAACAGGCATTAGCGCTTTAAAGAACTCTCACTGCCACGGCCTTAAGCGTTAAGCATAGGTCTAAATTAGTGGTACTACTCCATCTACAACTGGTGATACCTCAATATGAGTGGAAAATTCTTGACTGGACGAAACATTAACAATAAACCTATGGGATGCCCGTCTTCCTCTCCCTTTCCATGTTTCGAGCCAGTATTTTCAAGGATCAGCATTAATTTTGCACGCATACTATTACATGACAAGCAGTCTAATGACACTACCGTAAAAGAACAAATCACTAATTGAGGCACTATGAAATAATGATGTGATTTTTTAGAAACAGCATTGCAATGAGGAGAAAGGGATGCTATATTTGGAAGACATTGTGATAACTCCACAGCAGTTTGTTGAAAACTATGGTTTATAGTATTACTGCTGAGGTTGAGGATTCATTCAGATACTCTCCAGTACTGCAAGCATTTAAATCACTGGACCCACGAAAACTAACCGATACTGTGAAAAAAGCCATGACCACAGACTATGGAAGAGTCAGTGAAACTTTTAAAAAATTGATTGTTGAAATTAAAAAAAAAAATACTCGGTGAAATATTTTAAAGATCGACAATTTTACTGTATCACAGGATGGCAAGCAAAACTGGCAGAGTTTTATGGAAATGGAAAGACAAATACTTCCTAAGGTCCTATTCAGCATTGTGCCAGAGGTATTCCTGAATCAGAATTTCTATGCTTTACACAGCAGATGTACATTTTGTAGTTAACTGGTTTTTTTCTCCTTGTATGTCTGTTGATGTTTCTTTTATTTAAAGTTCAAAGGTTTATAAAATCTTTAATATACACATTTTACTAACACTATTGAATTTTCTTTAAATTTTCATACATTTTATTTGATTTCTTTTGAATTTTGCATATATTTGAATTTGGAGCTAACTGTAGTTGAATGTTCCCTCTGGTTACACCTATTCCAAGTTATTTAGAATGTGAAGTTTATAAACTTTCTGGCTGCTAACTGAATTATATAATCAATTGAAAAATAAGTCTGTTAGAATTTAGAACTTCTGGGGTTCATAGTATATATTATTGCAAGTAACTAAATATTACTGATACAGAAATATTTTACTTGGAAATCTTTACTTTCCGTTTATTTCCAGACAACTAGATCTCAAAGATTACCCATCTCCGATACATCTGTCATAAATACATAAGAATCAATACATCTGTCATAAATACATCGAGGCGGGCTACTGATAAAGAAGTTGATGTTACAGGGGTTTGTACAATCTCGTCTAAAGTCAGCATTTCGCAAATTCCATGATCGTTATAACTATCTAGTTTGCCAGTACAACTTACCATTAAGTCAAATGTTGTCTGACGTGTTTCATACCAATTGTTAGGCCGTTCTTGGCATTGATCCTGACTGCGGATTACTCCGTTTACCTGATCGGAATATAGGGCTCACGGCGGGTGTGACCGGTCGACAGGGGATGCTTACTCCTTCTAGGCACCTGACCCCACCTATAGTATGACTAGGGGTCCGTGTTTGCTCATCTCTCCGATTTGTATTTTCTATAGGAATTATGAGATTGAATACTGTTAGTTATCTTAGCCTTTTCATTAGAACTAATACATCTGTCATAAATATATAACAATCAATACACCTGTCATAAATAAGTATTAGAACCAAAAATGTTTTATAGGACATGTAAGGATTATGATGCCTTTCTCAGATGTCTTTTTATTCATCGTGAGGTTGATACTTATAACAATATACGTTAATGAAGATAACGAACAGTGATTAATCGTATAATTCCTATAAAGAATACAAAACAAAGAGTAGGGCAAACAAGTTTGCTCTCGGTTAAGTAACTGGAATATGTTTGCTTCTGAAAGCTGAAGTTTCCCTGACGACCCCCAATGAGCGTACTCTTTTTCGAGAATCGGGGAAACGATCTTTTACTTTCCAAGGGTATTGTTATCCTTGACACGAGGCACCCTTTAACGTCCCATCCGACGGCCATGAAAAGTTAACAAAGCGTAAAGAGGTAAAAATACATATCATTTTGTGTATATTAGCAGTTATAAAGTATTCAATTTTTCTGTACAAATCGCATTCTTGTAAATATTGTATAATATGATTGTCAATATTTGTAAAAGGTTCTTGCATTGATTGCACATTAAAGAATCAATTTCGTATAGGCGTAAAATCACTACATTCTAAAAATATGTGATGTATGGTTAATGGACAGTCACGAGATATACATTGAGGTTCAAGTTCTCTGTTTAGCAAATAAGAATCTGTCAATTTTGAATGTTCGATGCGTATTCTTGAAATAATAACTTCGTCCTGGCGTTTAATTACGATGTTATACGGTTTGTTTACTTTGTTTTGAATAGAATATAGTTCGTCACAGAAATCCTAATATACTTGCCAAAGCTCATTTACATATAGTTTTATGATGTATCTTAAATCTGTGTCAGGAATTGAAAGTGTACAATATCATTTTGAGGTGCATTCTTTGTCGCTTTGCTGTTGTCATGGATACCAGAAAATTTACTGTTTCTAATTGTAATTAAGGGCAAGTTAAGGGATTTTTGTAAAATTTAAGTGTAATCACCTATAAATGATATGACTTTAAAACTTTTAGTCTTTGATTATAGTTATGTGCCCCATGTGTGATTTTTTGCTGCCCTCATCATCGTTAGATCAGGATAAGGATATGACTTAAGCATATCATCAACCCTTCATTATTACTTTTTTTTCTACGACCAAAACACAATAAATATGCCAGAAATTACATATGCAACCAACGCTTAAAATGATTAACTTGTAGTTATTTCAAACTGCGGACAAAAACATGTAAAACTAAGTGTCAATTAACGGAACATGTTAAGTATATCGAATCATTATCTCTGATGTAATCTTTCTGTTGAAATCTTTTTACTCACTCACGTGTGATTCAGTCTTTTGAAATTAATGTTTGTATAAATCAACTTCTTCAAAAGTGCACAAATATAATTGTCAAGCACTTAGGGAAAGAGGAGGTGCCCTTTTTCCCCAACAGCGGACTATTTCTATTATAATTATACGTAAAATTAGTTATTTTTATGAACAAAGCTTTATCCATCAGTTGCCTTCCCTTTTTTAAGTAGTAGTATTGAATTATATTGGAAATATAAAACTTAATGAACGGATGAATTTAACTGAAGGATCAACCTCCCCCCCCCCCCCCCCCCCCCCCCCCCCCCCAACGGCATTGAGTTTTGTTATATTTGTTTGGTTCCGTCTGCTAACCCCTCTTTTTGTTTAAATTACATACCCGATTATGTTTATACTGTCACGTGCGTTCATCGCTCTTTATATCCATGTGTCTATTAATTATATATATATATATATATATATATATATATATATATATATATATATATTATATATATAAATTCTTGATATTATAACTTAGACAGAATTAAACATCAAATACATTTAATACCCAGCTCCAAACCCCTTCAGTTTGACGAAATGCACATTCTAAAAAGTGTTCTCCAAAAATTGAAGAAACTACACCTTATTATTAGAGATATGACACAACCTGTTAAAACTCGGATTTTGGTACTTTAAACTTTATTAAAAGCTTACGACCTCATCAGTGAGCAAGCCCGGCCCATACTTCCGGTGTAAGAACAGTAACTAACTGGGTATGACAAGATGGTACCCGTGAAAAGCAGGTTACCCACGAGTTGTTTGCCCCTGATCAGAAATAAACATTAGTCGTGAGTGTCATTTCCTAATGTAAAGAAAGATATATTTTTGCTGTATCGAATTGAATTGTGCCTTTTCGGCAATGCTATGTTTGAATTTTATTAATAGCCGATGAATTTCACTATATTTTGCCATTTCATTATCTTAAAAAAGTAAGAAAAATGTATATACTACAGAATATTTATTTTAAAATTTCAGAATTTATTTTCTTTCAGCAACTCAGTTTTGCTGCTGAATTTATATAGATTTCTCTAAAATAATAAATTGGCGGATCTACTTCCAGGCTAATACGCCCGTTACATATGCATAAAGTGGACATAAGATTTACTGTTGTGTACCTCAACGCGCATTTATATACCAATTTATTGTGAATATGTATGTAGTTTTCTATGTCATCTATATTGACTTGTGGGAAGAAAGGATTTAATCGGATATACGATTATAACTGAATTTTTATTTGGACCAATTAGAGCCTATCTCAAATACATGCCTGGGACAATACACATACACTTCTGAGGCAATAACCGTCGACCTTGTTTTAAATCCCCTCACCCCCTCAAAAAGAAAAAACCAAACAAACAAACACAAATAATGATAAAAAACACGCAATAAATTGAAATCACTTAGTTTTATATTAAAACACAAACAACGGCCGGGGGGGGGGGGGGGGGGCAATACCCATTGACTTTGTTTTAAATCCCCCTATAAAAAAGATAGAGGGGAAAATCACGCAATAAATTGAATTCACTCGTCGTAGTTTTATATAAAAACATAAACAATGGGGGGGGGGGATTTCCACGGTTGTTTTTTTTGTTTTGTTTTTTGGTTTGTTTTTTTTTTTAGATATTTTCTGTAAAAACCAACTATATGCTTAGAGAATGGTTTCTGACGAATAATGTTTTAATTATTATTTTCTAAATTTCTTTATTCGACAATGCTCCTTTCAATATAGATTTTGTTTTATCATTTCTTGTCGGGCATGCAAGTTGAAGCATGCTATATAAAAAAAAACCCAATACACTCTAGACTCGTCCTTCTGCGAAACCGGGTTTATTATCAACTCATATAAAAAGAGCAACACAGTACACCTGCCTTTCAGGGATACCGAGCTAATTGTCAGCGCATAACTAATGACTTCTTGGCTACTATACTGACCTGCCTTTCAGGGATACCAACTAACCTTTCGTACACAGAGAACAATATACCAGAGCTGCCTTTCAGGGATACCAACTAACCTTTCGTACACAGAGAACAATATACCAGAGCTGCCTTTCAGGGATACCAACTAACCTTTCGTACACAGAGAACAATATACCAGAGCTGCCTTTCAGGGATACCAACTAACCTTTCGTACACAGAGAACAATATACCAGAGCTGCCTTTCAGGGATACCAACTAACCTTTCGTACACAGAGAACAATATACCAGAGCTGCCTTTCAGGGATACCAACTAACCTTTCGTACACAGAGAACAATATACCAGAGCTGCCTTTCAGGGATACCAACTAACCTTTCGTACACAGAGAACAATATACCAGAGCTGCCTTTCAGGGATACCAACTAACCTTTCGTACACAGAGAACAATATACCAGAGCTGCCTTTCAGGGATACCAAGTTAATTGTCAATGCATGACTAGTCCGTCTTCTCGACTACTGTACTGACCTGCCTTTGAGAGATACCAGCTAAGGTTTTCTATACAGAGCAATATACCGGACCTGTCTTTCAGGGAAACCATAACTAGTCCAACTTCTAGGCTATTGTAACCACTTGCCTTCCAGGGATACCAACTAATCTTTCCTACACAAAGCGCAATATACCAGACCTGCCTTACAGCGATACCGAGTTAATTATCAACTCATAACTAGTCCGACTTCTAGGCTACTGTAAACACCTACTTTTGAGGGATACTAAATAAGCTTTGCTATACAAAGAGTAATATACCGGACCTGCCTTGGTTAGAGCATGGAACTCAAAATCACAAGGCCTCTCACCTCTAGTCTGCGCGGGTTCGATTCTCGATCGTGCCGATATATGTGAGAGAGTTTGACACCTTACTTTCGGAAGGTCGGTGATCTCTTCCCGGATACATTGTATCTGGGTTCTCTCCTCCGCCAATAAAAACTGGACGCCATCAGATAACTAAACAATTGTTGAGTGTGGCTGAAAACAAAGAAACAAACAAACAAACGGAAAACTCCATCTACCTTATCAAGATAGAGGGTTCATTACGTATATGACCGGTCAACAAACAATGCTTCATCCTCCAAAGGATTTGATCCTACCTGTGGTTGTTCTGGAATTCGCGTTTGCTCTACCTTTAATTTTGTTTATTCTTTATGAGATTGATCACTGATTGTTATCTTCACTTTTCATCAATAATCTAATTAACGAGTGAACACTTGTATTAAATTGACATTATTAATTAATAACTCAAAAGAATACCTAGATGATACCATTAATATCATAGCAATTAATAAATCATTGCACGCTATGATTGTGTTAATAATATCACTCGAATTCTATTGAAGATAAGTCATTGGATTACTCTGCCAAATGAAGGAATTAATGATATGAATAACTGAATAAATGAATGATATTTGAATTAAATATCTCTTTCATATGATCTTTTGAGTATTTTTCTTAATGCTAAATAACGAATTACAATAAAGTTGTAAATACAAGCAATAAAATTTTATGCGGCAAATTACGATATCAAATTTGTGGAACTTCAACTACAACTTGTGACATCTCAATGATTGAAAAATTCTCAGCAGGATGGAAAACAATCCAATACTGTAAAATTTATTTGTCCGAAAAAATGTACATGTCATAAATACAAGGCCCTGTACCTGTTTTTTGTAATTGGAAGAATAATTATAATAATTAGTTTCAAGTATATGTTACATATAATTACTTGTAGCTAGTCTTGTGGCACAACATATACATTCTATGTGACTAATGTGTGTACTTGGAACAAGGCTGTTTTCCGATATATGAATTCAACGATGAAATAGAATGGTGTTAAGCTACTATAACAATTATCATGTCGTCAAGGAGTTTTGATAAGAATTCTGCTTCTATATACGAGTCACGCATTAAGGCATCATGATCTGTTATCTATACAGACAATTACTACTATCGAGCAGCAACAATGAATCTCTTTCTGTTTATAATCATCTGCGAGGGTAAGATTGTATTGGACCATTTAAAAATTTTTATCTGTTGACCTTCAAATATGGAACATTGAGTCTGCTAATATCAGTATCGTTCGTGAACGAATTGGTTGCTTAATTTGATTCTATGTGTAGGTGTTTAAGGTATAACAATGAAGAACTCTGGAGAAGTTTCTTATATTTTAATATATCCTTCCTGTTTTTAGTTGTAGCCACCTATGCAGCTCATTGCCCCTCCGGTTGGATACAAAGGGCGTCATCATGTTACTTATTTGTGACGTCATCAAGAGAGCACTGGACAACGGGATCGGTACTATTTTTCTTTCGCTTCTTGCTTTGTGTTACATTGGTTGTAATATTTAATATATCAAAAGCGTAAAACTCCTTTATCCATCTATCTATCTATCTATCTATCTATATTAATGATTGATTTATTCAAGCTCTCTCTCTCTCTCTCTCTCTGTGTATATACATATATATATATATATATATATATATATATATATATATATATATGGCGAGAGAGAGAAAGAGAGAGATAGAACATACAAATTTTTACGAATAAGAAAGCTAAATAAATGATTATTCCATTACAGATTGGTATTTTTTCTACTTCATAAACTGAGTCCCCCTTTTTATTAGTTTCATTGTAGCCTTCATGGTTCTACTTTGGTAGAGATAGAATCGGCGACAGAGAACGACTTTCTTCGCAAACATTTGACAGATACAGGTGTTCACTGTAGGTATAATATAAATTCATGCACATATTATCCTATTATTTGATTTTGTTTTTGATATGAAAAACATTCAGTTGTTTGCAATAGCCTAGTAGTTAGGACGCGACGCTCGCTTCGCAGTGGGGAGATTCCAGCCGTAGGTGCCAAGCTTAGGCCTAACTTTTGAAGCCCTTCACCGGAAGTGGTGACTTTTCCGTATGAGTGAAGGATTCTCGACCGGGACGTTAAACAAATACAACCAACAACAACGGATAGTTGGTCAGCTGCTGGGTAGGCATCACGCCATAATCTCAATGAAAGTCAAAGTCCACTTATTTGGTTCATGGTTCAAAGCTATATTATACCCCCCGCAAACAAAGCTCAGGTGGTATACTGAAATCCTCTTGTCCGTCCGTAGGCACAATTTTATCTCGATAAACAGTTTAGTGTCTATCTTATATGAACATCTGCTATTATCTGCTATTATGATTGAGTTTTTTAAACATTCAATTAAGTCAAGATATATTTTTTTTCTCATCTCGAGGAAGGATGTTATGTTTTCATTGTATAAAGTTAGAAACCATTTATTCTCTGTTTAGCACAAAATCACTATTTCCCACAATCCACTGTGCCGTATTGGGGGATTTCAGTCCCGTTACGGCAGTTCTAGTGGTAAGTTGGTTGTATATTGTTTAAAGGGGCCTCCGTGTCCGAGTGGTTAGAGCATCGGGCTCAAAAAGAGAGAGAAAAAAAAAGAGCATTGGGCTCAAAATCACAAAGCCTCTCACCTCTGTCGGCGCGTGTTCGAATCTCGGCCGCGGCGTTATGTGAGCAAGTTTGCCAGTTTACTTGCGGAAGGTCGGTGGTCTCTTCCCAGGTACATTGTATCTGGGTTCTCTCCTCCACCAACAAAAACTGGACGCCACCAGATAACTGAAAAATTGTTGAGTGTGGCGGAAAGCAATAAATAATCAATCAATCAATATATTGTTTAACGTCCAGCTCGAGAATCTTTCGCTCATATTGAGACGGCATCATTACCTGTAAAGGACTGCTCGGTGATTATGCCCTTTGAGAAGGGAGGGATCTTTAAAATATCACACCTGCTGTGACACGGGACATCGTTTTCTGCGGTTTCATCCGAAGGACCTCCCTATTTAGTCGCCTCCCATATCAAGCAAGGGGTTCCCAAGACCTATTCTAACCCAGGTTCCGACGGGGAAGTTGTGACCATTGACCAATTTAATTCAACCAGGATTATAATAACCCAATAATGCGAGATCGATTTTACCCAAGTGAGATTTTTTTTGTCTCGCATCGCTGCGACATCGTTGATTGTGACGTCATAATTTCTATGACTTACGTTACACGAAGTAGGATATTTTGTATTATTTTCTTATAATTTCAATTTGATGTAGCTTTCTGGTTGACAACCTTGGCTTTTTCAGTTTACACTACATTGTATACCATTTTCGGGTATTCTACTTTCTACATGTCTGTTGTTGCATTGACGTTCAAATGAGGATTTTTGATAATTTTGAATTTTCTCGAAATTATGCGCTAATTTGTGGGTAAAATGTGAGAAAAATAATCCTTCATTATTTACCTATGTGGGATAGGGGAATTCCACCTCTGGAACAAGACTCGCTGTCTGGGCCTTGGTAAAGCCTCGTTCTAGACTGCGAATCTTGTCCCCTTCGAAAATTTCCCTATCCCACACTCGTAGTAATGAAGGAATTTATTATTAGTCAAGGTCGCAACGTAAACAAGAAATTATGATCATCACGATCACAAATAACTGGGAACGCTTGACTGGCAGTTTTCTTTTAGTACACAAGTTCAATGTTTGCAGCCGACTTCTGGATCGGTCTGACTGACGATTCCCTGGAAGGTCAGTGGGAATGGCTGCCGTCGACGGCGATAGCAGGGTTTACGGACTGGGCCCCAGGGCAGCCGGACAATGGTCATAATGAGGACTGCGCCGTTTTGTCCCATTCCTCGAATTATCATTGGAATGATGACCAGTGCGATAACTCGCACTACTTTATCTGTGAGAGCGAGTGAGTAATCCTACACACTAGCACTAAGCCTGACATAGCACAAAAAATACTCGTAAATGCGAATCAGGGGGCATGTTCACGAAGCTATCTTAAAAATAGTCTTAAGACACGTCTTAAGATATATCTTAAGACATATCTTATGACCACTCTGAGATATATCTTAGGATGTAAACCGAAGCTATCTTAGTCATATCTTAAGTTATGATGTCTTAAGTTAGTGATATGCAAGTAAGTCCATGTCGAAAAATATCATTTGTATGAATAATAATATTTAAAAAAAAAAACAACACACACACACACACAATTTCACATTATTTTTTATATAGAAATGACAAAAAATATATTGAATTTAAACAAGATGTTTGTACTATCGATCAAAAATTTATATTTTAAAACAACGTGTCTACTGATTGTGTTTATGCAGTAATTTGTCCTTCAAGTGGTATACATGTATACGTATTCGCACCAATTTAGAATCGTCCGTGCGTTCAAACCTATTGTATAGATCTATAGCCACAATCATGGAATCACTGAGAAGAAAGCGAAGTCCAAATTTTTCGGAAAGTGAACTGCAAACGTTATTGAAAGAAGTGGAGAAAAATAAAAGTATTCTCTTTTCTTTTTTCGATGGGGTTGTCTATATCCCTAAACACACGCTCACGGCGTAAATTTTGATCACGTCTCCTCAAGAAACGGTGGTAAACAACCGCCATATTTCTTCTCGAGTCAAGATAAGACAGCTTTTAGGATGTCTTAAGTTTATGACAAATTTTAAGATGCATCCTAATTTAGGATAGCTTCAAGAAACTGTCTTAAGACTAAGATGCGTCCTAAGAGTAGTCTGAGACATATCTTAGTCTTAAGATAGCTTCGTGAACATGCCCACAGGATATCAAGAAATTAAACGTTTATGGAACTACACCTTATTGTAACTGTAGATTAATGAAATTTATACAGCAAAGATTTAAATAATTGAATTAGATCGTGGTAAATTCATGAATGAACATGATAGATGAATGTTAAATTCAATACAGAACTATTTTAATTTTTTTTCCTTTTAGGGTCAGTGGGGATCCAGTACATGTAATTGGATGATGCCTGTAAAGGTCCTACGAAATGGTATTTTGTGTAAATTGTGTTCGGGGAAGTCAGTTATGTTTTTACAATATAAATAAAACAATAACTGTAATTTTTATACAAGTAGATTAAAACCGCTATTGAAATTAAAATTAGAACTTCCCGCCGAATCTCCATTTGCTGACGATGTCAGTTACACCCAACTTTACGTAGACCTGTCTTTTTTTCTGTCACGACGATTGTAGTAAAGTATGCAGCATTTTATTGTACGTAAGGACACAGAAATACTTTGTTATCTACCTTTTTCCAAGGGATCCGAAAGTTCTACGAATGTACGTATAGGTACAGAATCTTCGATGAAATGGTTTAAAATTCATTTATATCACAAGTACGTCTCTGTTGCATGTTGTGTTCAAAACATTTCACCGACAATTCATGATCAAACCCTGGGTTGAAAAAAAAATATGGATACAAGATTCAGAATGGAGGTCGTTCCCACTGTTAGTATATCCACTCCCCCTTCGAAAAATGCTGGTGGGGAAAAAAACTGAGGAATTTGACAACCTTCTTTGAACAATACGGAGAGCATATAAGGTGCGTTTTTTCTTATAAAATTTCAGTGATCTCGTACAGGTGATGCAATAAAATCTGCATAAACATATGTAGCAATTTCTTGATTTTTCTATCACACAGAAAAATATTGACGTATATATAAGAGGAGAGGCTATTTCGACATATTGTACACAGGGTCATGCGGCTTTTAACCTTTTTTTTCAAATAATATCAGCCAGTATTTGATAACACGTGGTGGTGGTGTTCTTAAAAGATCATCCTGGGATATTTAAGAAATAAAGATCGCGTTTTCCTATATGTTGCAGGATAACCTCCAAGGTCGAGAAATGATGTTTGAAATATAAAACCCGAGGCTTTTAAATGACAAGATGAAGATAACGAACAGTGAATGATCAATCTCACAACTACTATAATAAATCCAAATAGAGAGTTCGGCAAACACGAACTCTTGGATATTCCAGAGGTTGGATTTTGCAAATCACGTTTCTGAGATCGAGGAGGTTATCCTGTATCATCCACGAAAAAACGAACTTTATTTCTATTCTGCTACGGCAAAGAAATATACCTGTCAGTTGATCATGATCAGTTGCCTATACAGCTACAGATTAGATCACCGTGACATCCTGGCATGTTTTTTGCTGACGACAAAGGTGAGATGCTAGGTAGGGTGTATTAAATCTGTTTTCAAAAATACTTCAAATATTTGAATTATGCTGATGGATTAGATCAACAATTTAAGTGTGTACACGTACGTGCTAGAAACAACAGTCGCGTAAATTTAATATTATACTGTATACATGCCTTTTTTCGCCCAACTTCACTTGCAAAATTAGTTATCCCAGACACTTTTTGTATTAAAAGAGACTTGCCATTTTATTCAAGGAAACATAACTCTGTCGTGCTTAAAAATCAAAGTGAAATGAAAGATAACTCTACCCCATACTATACGATTCTTTATTTACCCAGATAGTATAAAAGACCCTAAAACTTTGGTTGCTTGTTTACTGTTCAACGTCTTGCACGAGAATTTTTTTTTTCAAATTTACATAAGGAAGGCGCCATCATTGCTGGTGAAGAGCTGCATAATTTAGGCCTATCCTCGGTGCTTACAGCCCTTGAGCAGGTAGGGATCTTTATCGTGCCACACTTGCTGTGACACGGGGCCTCGTTTTTTGCGGTATCATCCGAAGGACCGCCCCATTTAGGCACGATAGAGATCCCTTGAAGGCCGTAAGCGCCGGGCATAGACCTAAATTTTGCAGCCCTTCTCACCAGCAATGGTGACGTCTCCATATGAGTGAAATAGTCTCGAGGGGGCATTAAACAATATATAACCAATTCCCATCATCAACTTTCAGTTTTATGTAGCTATATTCCATTACCGCCTGCATATGATGCTTATATCTCAACTAGAGCTTGTTCTGCGTATGATAAGTTTTTAAATCAAGGCATACTATTGATTGATTGATTATTTATTGCTTTCCGCCACACTCAACAATTGTTCAGTTATCTGGTGGCATCCAGTTTTTGTTGGTGGAGGAGAGAACCCAGATACAATTTGCCTGAGAAGAGACCACCGACCTTCCGCAAGTAAACTGGCAAACTTGCTCACATAACGCCGCGGCCGAGATTCGAACACGCGCCGACAGAGGTGAGAGGCTTTGTGATTTTGAGCCCGATGCTCTAACCACTCGGCCACGGAGGCCCCCTTGGCATACTATTGAGAAACAAGATGATGTTATAGGGGTTTTAACAGTCTCGTTTAAAGTCAGCATTTTACAAATTATAGTTTTCGAATATGACCTTTCATTGGGTCAAATGTTGTCTGACATGTGTCATACGAATTGGTCTTGGCACAATGATTCTGACTACGGATTACTTCGTTTTCCTGATCAAAATATGGGGCTCACGATGAGTTTGACCGGTCGACAGATAATGCTTACCCCTCTTATGCCCCTAATCCCACCTCTGGTATATCCAGGGGTCCGTGTTTGCCCAACTCCTAATTTGTATTCCATATAGGATTTCTGAGATTGAATACTTTTCACCTAGACACGCTCGAGTTATGATATTTCCTGACTGCTCTCTGTGATAATTTAATCATTCTACATTTTAAAAAGAAATGAAGAAAAGTTGATAAATAAAATGAAATAGAAATAAGAAATATTATAGAATCATATGCCCCTCTGTGCCAATATTGAAAAGATCAAATTTGAATTTAGAAGTTCTATAATATGGTAGCACGAATCCTTTGATTTAGTTTGCTTCCTACGTGTATTTCCTAGGGACCTCCGTGGCTGAGTGGTTAGAGCATTGCGCTCAAAATCACAAAACCTCTCACCTCTAGTCGGCGCGGGTTCGAATCCTGCTCGCGCCGATACATGTGAGAAAGTTTGCCAGTTTACTTTCGAAAGGTCGGTCGTCTCTTCCCGGATACATTGTATCTGGGTTCTCTCCTCCACCTACAAAAACCAGATAACTGAAAAATTGTTGAGTGTGGCGAAAAACAAACAAACAAACAAACATGTATCTGCGTACTTCTGAAATCACTGAAAGTTTTACAAACCATCTCCAGCTGATGGGCCAAGTGCGAACAAAATAGATGTTGTTTTGATTGATTGATAGATGATTGCGGTTTTACGCCTCTTTTGGCATTTTACGGCGATATATAACTAAAATATGTTTAGTTGTGAGTGTTGGGGTTTACCTGACGGCCCTCAGTGAGCCTACTCTTTTTCGTAAACATAGTAAATTCTCGTATTACTCCTCGGTAATTGTTATCTGCTTTTATAATAGATATAATCATTACTGAAATGAAACGTTCTTTTTATAAATCTTTTTTATCTATTCTGTCGCTCCTCGCTTGGTTCAAGACCTAGTAGAGTCTTAATATTAACCCGAGTAACATCTGCTTTTATAATAGATGTGATTATTAGTGAAATCACACGTTCTGTTATAAATCTTTCTTATCTATTCTGTCGCCCCTCGCTGAATTAAAGACGCAGAAGAATATTGATATTGACCCAAGTTACAAAATGCTACGATTTTCAAATTTATGTCTTTTGACGTATGACTAAATGTTTTACACTTACATTGAGACCAAATTACTCACTCATACTTCATTGGGGAAACGCAAAAGCTTCGCAAACGAAATAAATCCGTAGAATTTTTGGCCCCTAATTTAATTTGTGTGCGAGGTTAAGTACATATATTTGAGCATATGTTAATAGTCTGATAGAGGCTTTTAGACTTCAGTCACTATTAGGGCTCAATGTCTATATTTCAGTATCCACAATCTGGTGATCGCTTTGTTCTTTTGACCTTTCCAGTGCAAACTTCAAGCAATAAGTCCATCTACAAGATTCTGCTTGAAAACGTATCTTTAGAAAAGATAAGGGGGATGACCTTTTCAACACACAACTAAGAGTTACCTGAACAGCTTTACATGCCGATCTGCCTTAATTTACTTCTCAATAAGCAGAAGCTCGTATTTATACACCGCAGTACACCGCAGGTTATATACGTAACCAAATATAGCGGTCAGAAATGACTAGAAACAATGCTTTTAACACGGAAAAACCTTTACTTACTTTAAACAAAAATGTAAGATTTGAAATAAATATGAAATGAGATGTTACTGAATAAAAAAAAAAGATTCGTGTGCATTGTTGGCGCACGTACAAGAATAAGTAGATATTTTCTTGATACCACTCAATTAGATAAAAATAAATAGTTTCATATTAGATATATTCAAGTTTTTATGAAAATCAACCTCATTTTAATGTTTTATCACCACGGCAAAATTCTTCTGTAGAACATTGACCAAGATTGACGCGTGGCGCACGAACGCACCGAATAAAACTAGCCAAGTAGATTTTTTTTCTTGATTCTTATGATGTTTAAATGGGTAATATTACTTCTTTGCGCCGAATTAAAAGCTCTTTGCTTTACACGAGAGATATAAATTAAATACATTCTTAATATAGCACTTAACACATGTAGATGTATTGTTTGTTTGTTTTACGTCCCGTCGAGAATTTTTCACTCATACTGAGACGTACCAAAAATTTAGACCTATGCTTAGCGCCCAGGGCCGTAACAGTGAGGGTTCTTTAACGTGCCAACGCCTACCGTGACTCGAGACCTCCGTTTGTAAGGTCATATCCGAAAGACCCGTGATTCTCACTTCTAAATACCGAGCGTTTGGCGAAGGAGCAATCACAACCTTCAATTTCATGTACGTAAATGTTACAAACTGCCTAAAAGTGACCAATTTCAAATATTTTCCTCTCTAGAACTGCACATTTGTAATAAAAACAAAATGCATGGTAATGCAAAGCAAGAAGGCCTTTACCAAACTTGTAAATTTCATGATCCCCAGGGTAGGGGTTCTGACTCCAGGGCAAGGCCAAACCTAGTATATAGTTTTCGAGTGTAGAACATCTTCTTTAACACTGTTCATACCAAATTCAGTCTAAACTGATATGTAGAATGAGTAGGTAGCCTTTTATAAAAATTGTAAATTTTGTGATCCCAGGGGTAGGGGTTTTTGGTATAAGGGTGGGGCCATAATGATCAGTGACTCGATGTTAACAAATGAACATTCTTAATTTCTTGATAACTACCATTCCAATTCCTCCGAAATTTAGTATGAAGCATCTATGGAACAAGGGGAACACAATTTTTAAATTTCACGGCTCCTGCTCCCTGTTACCCTAGGGCTGGGCAAAATATCTTACGATAAGGGGAATGTATATTGTGATATTTATGATCATAGCTCCCCAAAGACCTCATGATTGGTACAAAAACTGAAAAGAGGCGAAAGTTTAAAAATCTTCTGTACTCGATAATGTGGGAGAAAAACCAAATACATGGTTATTGTGCCCAAGAAACCCTTTATTAAAATTATGAAATTCATTGCACGTTGGTAAGGGTAATAGTGACTGATTTAAATGTTTCAATCTTTCATTGAGTTGTAATTGAAAAGGAATTGTATGCATGTTTAGAAATATCATAAAGCTGTGAACAAAAGACTCCAGAATGAGGCTTACATGTAAATGCAAATATGAGACTCCACGACAGGTCTATGTATGGGCTATGATACTCAGATAACCGTTAAAGCTTATGGGCCTGTTGTTCATTCCACCATACGGTAAAACAAAATCTTGTTACAGCTATTTATCATAGATCTAATAGTTCTGTTGCCATTGACGCTCCTAAATTTAGCTTAGTAGGAAGAGCGCTTGCTTTGTGTGCTGGAAACCCCAGCTTGATTAGCAAGTTTGCATAATACACTACAGTTATTGTACTTCTCTTGGGTGAAAAGTCCAACATAACAACGCCTTTTACATCCCAAAATACTGTGCCTATCGCCGTTTCAGCAGATGGTTGAGTCTTGAATTTCTTTGGCCTCGGGGATCCTCTGACGACTATGAAGTTTATTCTATGGCTCATAATAATGAATCTAAGTCTCATCTACAGTCACCGGACGCAAAAGAAAATCATCTTTTCACCTAATACATTTAAACAAGGCGTTGCATACTGATGCTGTGGTTGGCTTTGCTCATCGCTAAGCAATTTGGGGACCCAACGGACTGTTAGCTTCCGCATACATAAACGATCATGTTTTAAACACAAGCACCGAATTACAGCATGTTGCTCAACTTTAGATGAAAAGCAAGCCTTTGCATCACTAACCGTCTTTGACATTCAATATCTTATTAAAGAATGTCTTGGTACGCGTATAATTTCTATTGAAACAAGGCATGAAAATTATGACTGTCTCAGTCGGAAATGGAATAGGCTATTTATTTATTGCCTCACCCTCGTTTGTTTGTTTGGTTTACGTCCCGTCGAGAATTTTTCACTCATATTGAGACGTCACCAGCGCTCAAGGCCGTATCCGTGAGGGTTCTTTAACATGCCAATGCCTACCGTGACACGGGACCTCCGTTTATAATCCGAAAGACCCGTGATTCTCACTTTTAAATGCCGAAACGTTTGGAGAAGGAGCAATCACTATTTTTACGTCTTGGGTTTGACGCGGCCATGGCACGAGTGGGGCTCGAACTCACGACCTCACGTTACGAAGCGAACGATATAACCACTGAGCTACAGCGACCGGTAACTCACCCTCGTAATTATTTGTTTTACAAATGTCTGAGAGTAGAGAAAATTTTTTTCTAAAATTTAATACATTTTCATTAGAGAGCCATATTGGTCCCACTCTAAAGCCTAAATCCCTAATCCAGGGGCCATGATGTTCATAATTTAGATAAAGAGCTTCATGGACATAATAACCATTGCATTTAGTTTTTCTCACACATGCCTAAAACTAGAGAATATTTTTCTAAGATTTGATATCTCTTTACTATATGACCATACTGGCCCCAACCCCAGAGACTGAACCCCTAAACAAGGGGCCATGAAGTTAATGATTTTTGTAAAGCGCTTCATAGATGTGATAATAATGTATTTGAGTTTTCCGCACATGTGTGGAAGTAGAGAAGAAGAGTTTTGAAAGTTTGGCCTTTTTATGCAGTTTTGGTCCCTTTCATGAGACCCTGGCGAGCTGAGATCATATATTTCACAATGTACGTTCCTCTTAACCTATAGAAATGTAACAGATGGCCTTGTAGTTTTCAAGAAGTTAGAAATGTAAAATTGTTAACGAACGGCGCACGAAGACCAACAGCAATAGGTCACGTGAGTGACTCAGACGATTGATTGAGACCGCAAAAACCGAGGTCCCGTGTCACAGCAGGTGTGGCATGATAAAGATCCCTCCGTGCTCAAAGGCCCTGAGCGCCGAGTACAGGCCTAAATTTTGCAGCCCTTCACCGGCAATGATGACGTCTCCTTATGAGTGAAAAATTTTCGAGCGGGACGTTAAATAATATATACTCAATCCATCTAATCATAGACTTTTTCGGTCACCTATACTCAGGGACCTATTGCAATGTTCAGCTTTACTTACATTCCCATCGTAATATGATGCATTTGCTTCTTTTTTATACGTCAGAGCCAATCTATTTCTTCGCTGTAAATCAACTACTTGCCGGCTTAAATTGACAGAAGTATTGCCTAAAACGGCGTAAAACGTTCAACAGTCAAATAATATAAATTAACTGACTATCTGCTGGTCGTTTTACAATGCAAAATTTTGAGTTCATATAAGAAAATGATTAAGAAACTATAACTGCAGAAGTTTTATCCATACTCTAATTTTATGATCAGTTTGTACATGTATAATGCGAACTGTTAAAATAGTCATTTGGTGTCTTTTTACCTATGCAGATGAATGTCTACCTGTTCTCAAAACAACCTATTTGAGAAACAATGGAGTAATTTACAGAAAGTTAAATGTTAATCCTTTGGTAGATTTTGCCGCATACGTATCCATCGTTTATTGCATATATTTCATAATCAACCAATGATATTTGTATCATCGCTCAGTCTGGAAGTAAAAAAAAAAATATTAAAATATTTTCTAAGTTATCTCTGACCACCAGAATAGTGTATAATTGTAATATTACTGTTGACGTAATGAAAGGAAATGAAGGAAATACACGTAATTACGTGAATTCTTTAAAAGTCTCAAAACTTACTCTTTCTCGCAGATGAAATTCAAAGGTTTATTGCAATAGGTATCATCCCAGTGATACCCGTGTTCTTTCCACAAATTTGCGCAATCCTGGTGATGCTGATTGTTGTCCGGTTGCCCGGGATACCAATCGCTGTAGGTCGGATTTTGTTGGGATGACATCCACACCCAGTCTCCCTCTATTAGGACGTCAGACAGCCCAATCCAATATTCTCCTGACATAGGTATAGAGGTATGACACAGACGTATTATAAATATAATATTTCGATTAAGACTACCACATTTCAGATACTAATGAACCATAAGTTTCCGTGACACGGGGTTGACAAAAAAGCCTAACACTATTACACACCAAAAAAATGCAGACTAGCAGAAGTTGTAAAGATTTGGGGATTTTTCTGTTAGTAAATGTATAACAGGAATACTTCTTCGAAATACTCCAACTAGTTTATCAGACTAACAAGCATAATAGTATATGAAACCGGTATATCATGTGTATATTTTTCGCATTTGAGAAGCAGTAGAAAATGTTTGACGGTTGGTTTTAGCCGATAAATGGATTTTGTTTCCAGTTCACCATGACGATGCGAGAGGTAAGACCTTGACAGAGTTGCTTCTAAACGGTAAGAGTCTAATTATGATATTATATTCAACTTTTCGCCGAAAAGCGATGGTAAAAATGAAAACCAAAATGGCGGCGTGATATACCTTGTGAATAGTTTGTTTAAAGGAAGACATTTTTATTATAGATATTTAGTTTTTAATCCTTTAATAAAAAGCATTAGAAAATTTTGATGATATCTCTTTATAACAATACGGAAAAGAACTAATCAACGGGGAGGTTGTGAGTTCGAGTCCCCCTTGTGCCATGACCGCGTCAAACCCTGAACGTAAACATAAAGTGATTGCTCCTTCACTAAACGCTCGGTATTTAGAAAGAATCACGGGTCTTTCGGATATGACATTGAAAACGGAGGCCCCGTGTCGTGGCAGGCGTTGGCATGTTAAAGAACCCTTGCTGCTATGACCCTGAGCGTTAAGCATTGGTCTAAATTTGTAGCACTTCACCTACAACTGGTGACGTCTCTATATGAGTAAAAAATTCCTGACGGGACGTAAAACAAACAAGTAATCAATAAATCAATTCTGTTAGGTGTAGAATACAAGAACTGCTTATTGTTGACAATCATGGCGTCTGTATCTCGGCCTTCTCCAACCCCACGTGTGCAGAATGAAAAGGCCTTTGTGCCCATCCCCGTCTCAGATAACATATATCAACTTCATTTGATGCTTAGAGACGTTGATTCAACTATAATATGGTTATTATTACAAATCAGATAGAAGAAATTAATCCAAATGTGTGTTGTTTTTTTTTCAAATTCTTCATTCAGTAATTGTACTTTCAGTTTCTCGAAATGGCAACATGACAGACTGGCACAAGGTCACTTGGCCTACATTACAGTGATTCTACAATTCACAATTCGATAAATCTAAAAAATAATTATGAACTGTTTAAAGCTCGGGTTGTACAACTTTGTTAATAATTTGATATTTAATCGAAAATAAATTCAAGAATTCAAGAATTGGATTATTGTATTTTTAGGTAACCCGAGTCCTATTGCCGTTGGACATCGCCCGTGAACAAATTTACATTTTTAACTAATTTTTAACTAATTCTTTAAACTACAAGGCCAATTGTTTCCATTTTTGTGTGACGCATCTCTAGGATAAGAGAAATATAAATTGTGAAATTTATCACCTTACCACCCCTGGGGCCTCATTGGCAGGACCAAATATCTTTAAAAAGGCTATATTTTCAGAAAAATCTTCTTCTCTACTCCCATACAAGTTAAGGCTCATGAGACTCTTGTATCAACATTGTGCACTTTTTTATGATACCATATGAGCTGTTCCAGCGGCTGTTCTATTAATTGCTATTTACCCAAAGGATTAGGCGGGAATTTTAAAATATAAATAAAATTCACCCGTTAAAAAGGGTCTTCAAAAATGTAAATATGAGCATATAAATAAAATTCACCCGTTAAAAAGGGTCTTCAAAAATGTAAATATGAGCAATGAATTATGATGTAGTCTTATGCAACGGTGATTGCATACAAATTTCCATAACCGCGTTATTCATTTTGTATGCACACACCGTTGTAGTTATGAGGAGTCATCTTTCAAAAAAAAATTTCTGTTGCAATGTCATACTAGTACATGTATATCAGTATATCAAACCGGTATATTAGACTATTACATCAAACCGGTATATTAGACTATTACATCAAACCGGTATATTAGATTATTACATCAAACCGGTATATTAGACTATTACATCAAACCGGTATATTAGACTATTACATCAAACCGGTATATTAGACTATTACATCAAACCGGTATATTAGACTATTACATCAAACCGGCATATTAGACTATTACATCAAACCGGTATATTAGACTATTACATCAAACCGGTATATTAGACTATTACATCAAACCGGTATATTAGACTATTACATCAAACCGGCATATTGCACTAGTATATCAAACTGGTATATGAGATTACTATATCAAACCGGTATGTGAGACTACTATATCACACTGGTATATTAGACTACTATATCAAACCGGTATATGAGACTAATATATCAAACCGGTATATGAGACTAGTATATCAAATTAGTATATGAAACCAATATATCAGACTAGTGCATGTATATCAAACTGTTATATCAAACCGGAATATAAGACTAGTATATCAAATTGTTATGTCAGTATATCAGACTAGTATATCAAATAAGTATAATAATTGTCAATTTACAAGACTGGTATACAATACCCCTATATTGGACAAGCATATCAAACTGGTATATCATACTAGTATATCAATATATAAAACTAATATACAGTATTATATCAAACTGGTATATCAATCAGACTAGTATATAAGTATATCAATCTATTTAGTACATCAGAATATCAAAGTAGTATATCAACCTAGTATATTAAACTAGCAGATCCATCGCGAAATCTGTACAAAAAGGCATTTTGAGAAATCGAATATGAATGCTCTATCCACTTGGTGACATGATGTTTCGACTCTAACAAACACTTCATATTCCCTTCATTATTATGCAATAAATGGACTATTATGAGTATTTAGAGAATATGTACAAAAAAGCGAGATTAAACCTTGTAAATTGTTGTCAATTAAATGAAGACGGATAAATTCGTTCTCGGCCACTGTTTCAATTTCCACCAATTTTGCATGGAGACCGTTGCAATATGACTGCAAAGAAGAGGAAACATACAGGTCGTCTGTTGAAAGATGATAATTATACATACCTAATAAGGAACAATATTAAGATTATATAACAAGATGTGTTTATGAAACTCTGATGCCTCTGCAAGACAGCAAAATAATTCCGATACGCAAAGAAAGGAATTGTCACAAAGAATACACATGTAAAATTAAGCATTCAAAAAGTCAAGGCCTGGGTTACACGTAAAGTTTTTTAGGTCAAACTCCAAGGTCTTGAGGTCACAACTATTCGTACCAAACTAAAGGTCCTGTCACAATGATTACACATATGAAATATGAAAACCCTATCACAAACAAATCTTAGGTTATGGCCAAGGTTAGTTTTTCAAACGTAGGTCAAACCCCGAAGTCAGGGTCAAAAGGTTAGGTACCAAACGAAAGGTATGTCACAAGGAATACACAAGTGAAACTAGCAATTCAAAAGTTGTGGCTGGAGTTAATGTTTGTTTTGTTTGTTTGTTTGTTTGTTTATAGCCGCCTGAGCAATTTTTCAGCTATCCGGCGGCTGTCACCATTACCGGTGACAGGGCTGCAAATTTAGGCCTATGCTCGGCACTCAGGGCCACACCTACTGCGACACGGGACCTCGGTTTATACGGTCTCATCCGAAAGACCGGCACCCACGTCCCACAGTGGGATTCGAACCCCCGACTCAAGGATCATCAGATCTTTGAGCCCGACGCTCTAACCACTGCGCCACGCGGGCGGCCGGCTGGAGTTAATGAACAGTAATTTCTGATAGAAAGTCCTAAAGCCACTCACTGAATTTTCTTAAAATTTATTTATAATATTTGGACTTATAAAACATATATGTTTGGACTTGTAAAACATATTAAAAAAACCAAGATGTGTTTGTGAAACACAGATGCCCCCGATAATGGCAAATTCCAATGATGGCCATACCAATGTTAAAGTTTTTTAAAAAGTAGATCAAATGCCCAGGTCAAATATCTTAGTACCAATAGAAAGGTCTTGTTACAAAAAATACTCGTGAAATATGAAAGTCTTAGTCTTTACCATTTAGAACTTATGATCAGTGTCATTTTTTTGAAAGTATGTCAAATACCAAGGTTTAAAGTCACATGATCAAATATAAGAAACACAACACATGTGAGCACATTTTCATTGGTAATTTTACAGATGTAAGATTTTATGTCATACTGTCACTTAATTGTGTTTTATCGACGCTTAATTGTGTTTTATTGTTCCATTCTTCATCTTTACCTTTTTAAAGCGCCTTAGAGTAATTTGTAATGTATAAGGCGCAATATAAATGTATTTATTATATTATGAAAACCGAGGTCCCGTGTCACAGCAGGTGTGGAACGATAACTCCCTGCTCAAATTAAAGGTCGTACGCAAAGGCCTAAATTTGCCGCCCTTCACCGACAATGGTGACGTCTTCATGAGTGAAACATTCTTGAGCGTCCCGCAATAAACAATCGGTCAATCAGTACGAGTAGATGTACCTTAACGAAAGCTATTTATAACAAAATCCATATCTTTCCACATAATTTCAAATCTATCACCCGTGGGGATCCGGGTTGTTAGAATAGATCCTCAGTACCCCTTGCTTGTCGTAAGAGGCGATTAAATTTTTTTAAATTATTTTTTTTCTTTTTCTTTAATTTCTTTCTTTTTTCAACAATTCAATGAAGTGTAAAGAATTCTGAAAAATACATTCACGTGAAAATACACAATTTTTACTGATCACGTGGATGCTATCCGTTGCTACTTCCACGTGGTCAAAGCCTTTGATACTAAATGAAAGGTTGATTGATTGATTATATATTGTTTAACGTCTCGCTCAAGAATTTTTCACTCATATGGAGACGTCTCTATTGTCAGTGAAGAGCTGCAAATTTTAGGTCTATGCTCGGCGCTTATGGCCTTTGAGCAGGGAGGGATTTGTGTTGTGCCACACCTGCTGTGACACGTGGCCTCAGTTTATGCGGTCTCATCCGAAGGACCACCAAATTTAATCGCCTCTTACGACAAGGAAGGGGTACTAAGGACCTATTCTAACCCAGATTCCCACGGGGCTCAGGTTCTGTCACAAAGAAGACATATGTGGAATGTGAAAGCTCCTTACCATTCATTGAAAAGTTATGGCCATGGTTATAAACAGACAAGAAACTACATGTATATGTCCCAAAATCTCCGAATCACGGAGGCATAAAAAGTTTTCGAACTCCAAAGAGTTCGTATGATTAAATACATGTAGGTGAAACTGAAAGTAAATATGTTTACCATAGCTACCATCCAGTCCTCCTGTACATCATGGATAAACGCATAACAAGAGGAACCACGAAGAATCCAGCCATGGGGACACAACTCGGGTTGGGCAGAGACTATGACAACGTTTGACAATCAAATAGTTTAAACAATCATGTTGTATTTCAGGAACTGATATTCTAAAGTAAACTAGAAGTTGGTAATTTAAAGTTTCAGTTTGGAATTTAACTGAATATGTTTAGTCAGGAGATCGATATACTCCCGCAAAGTTCTTCAATGTTCAAAAAGAAAATATTACCTGCACCTAAGGAAATGAAGTTAATAAGTATCCAAATCATTTTGTTAGCGACATATATCACTACAACAGCTGATTCTTATCTCAAACGTTCACAGTCTTCCATATCTGCGTCATATTTAGCCGTTCTTGACAAACTCAACTTTATTACAAACGACATGACTTCAAGTTCTTCATTGTCAATGTTCTACAATTATGTAGCAATATGCGAGTTAAAGCCATGGCCTCTCGTGCCATGGCCGCGTCAAACCCAAAGACATATAGTATAGTGAATGCTCCTCCGACAAAAGGTCAGCATTAAGAAGAACTGTAAGAATAGAAGGGATCTTTAAAAAGGAGATGAGGTGTCGCGACAGGCATTTAAAAGAACCCTCAATGCTACGGCCTTGAGTGATACACAGACATTTAAGTTTGTGGTATTTCGCATACATTTCGCAGATTTTATGGTCGTTATAGCAATCTACCTTTCCAGTATAACCTTTCATTAGGTCAAATGCTGCCTGACGTGTTTCATACCAATTGTTAGGCGGTTCTTGGTACACTGAGTCCGACTGCGGATTACTCCGTTTATCTGATCGGAATGGAGGGCTCGTGGCGGGTGTGACCGATCGGCAGGGGATGCTTACTCCTATTAGGCACTTTATCCCACCTCTGGTATGTCCAGGGTCCGTGTTAGCCCATCTCGCTTATTTGTATCCTCCATAGGAACTACTAGATTGAGTATTGTTCGTTATTTTAGCCTTTTCGTACAGCTGGTGACATCTCAGTGTTGGTGAGAAATTCTAGATGAGACGTAAAACGAAGAAAGATTGATTGATTTTATACTGCTGAACGTCTTACTTGAAAATATTTTACTCATAGAGGGTAATGAAGGCTGCAAAATTTAAGTCTATGCTCAACACTTACGGCCTTTAAGCAGGGAGTGATCTTTATCGTGATATACCTGCTGCGACACGGGGCCTTGGTTTTTGCGGCCTCATCTGAAGGACTGCTCTATTTAGTTGCCCCTTACGTCAAGCAAGGGATACTGAAGACTTATTTTAACCGTGACCTTCACGGGATAAAAGATAGAAAAACACTTGTTCTGCATATGTTCAATATTTAAATTGGTTTTATTCATTATTATTTGTTTGTTTTACGTCCCGTCGAGAATTTTTCACTAATATTGAGACGTCACCAGTTGTAGGTGAAGTACCAAAAATTCAGACCTATGTCTAGCGCTCAGGGCCGTAGCAGTGAGGGTTCTTTAACGTGTCACGCCTGCAGCGACATGGAACCTCCTTTTTTAAGGTCATATCCGAAAGACCCGTGATTCTCACTTCTAAATGCCGAGCGTTTGGCGAAGGAGCAATCACTACCTATTTTAACGTCTTCGATTTGACGCAAACTTTGACTTTCGGGCACGCCGAATACAACTAGCCGTCACTGATCGGTGTGGCTTATTAACCTTGGAAATGTACCTGTTTGTTAGGATAAGATTGGATTTTTGTCCTTACAACGCTGCTTGATTTACATCTCTTATAATGACTTAATCTTTGCACTCTGTGCGTACGTTTACCCCAGTATCAAAAGAACTTGGCAACCTTTCATGCTGTCATGAGTAAAACAACCTACGTTAATTGACCTCCATGATTCTAGTTTGGTTATTTAGAAAAAATGTAACGTCAGTTCTCAAAAAGGAAATAATAAACACACTTGGTCTTTAATATACAGACAATGAAAATACAGTCCAACGTTAGAATGTCTCAAATACAACACCATATCAATGAGATATATTGACAATCATCATATAAGACCTTGGCCTCGTTTTCAAGGTCAATATTGGTTGATTGATTGTTTGTTTTACGTCCCGTCGAGAATTTTTCACTCATATTGAGACGTCACCAGCTGTAGGTGAAGTACCACAAATTTAAACCTATGCTTTGCGCTCAGGGCCGTAGCAGTGAGGGTTCTTTAACGTGCCAACGCCTACCGTGACACGAGACGTCCGTTTTTAAGATCATATTCGAAAGACCCGTGATTCCCACTTCTAAATGCCAAGCGTTTGGCGAAGGAGCAATCACTACTTATTTTTCATCTTAGGTTTGACGCGGCCATGGCACAAGCGGGGCTCGAACTCACGACCTCCCGTTACGAAACGAACGCTCTAACCACTGAGCTACCGCGACCGGTTGTCAATATTGGTAGTCACATTAAAAAAACGGAAAATAAATATGATCACGTGGAAACCTTTTGTTCTCAGATCGTAGAAATATGACCAGGGTTCGCGATCACAATATCGCAGTTCTGGGTCAAATCTCAACGGAAAGGAGAGAACAAATATTCGACGTTGGAGTCATTTTTCAACGCTGAGTTATATTTACTATACTGAAGTCAAAATGCTATGCTACACCAGTTATTTCACCGGCTATTGCAATGAAAATGTGATGCTACACCGGTATTTTCAACGAAAGAAAATTAGCACTGCTACCTTAGATACATGTAAGGAACATCACCAAAATACACTGTGGTTGCTATTATTCAAGAGTGGGGGGAGGGAGAAGGTATTACAAGCTTTTCGTGAATTACCGTCCCCATTATGAAAGTTCCTTCCACTGGATTCCAATAATTTCAAACTTCTCACCAGTATGCGTTGTTTGATCTTGCAGGATTCAAACAGAAGGTGTGCTACAATGTTAACAACCTCCTATACTGTCAAAATGTATGACATTCAGCTGTGAAGTTGAGTTGACAAGAAGATCATGTGCATTTTACTTCTGCCGGAATAATTAACTGCCTCACTGCTCTGTAAATTGAATTCCTATTGATATTTACTGTGCTATGTCTTGTGATTAATAACTAATTGTTATTGCATGTCGATGTGTCTAGACATGAGGAAAAACTTCCATGTCTCCCAAAATAATATGATTGTCGAATCCACTGCAAATATCGGTAGAGTTCATTGACTAGCTATCATATTAACATTCTTAATTTTTAGAACTGTCACGAAACTGCTGTTAAATGACGAATTTATCATTGATTTCGGGAATGCATTGACAATTTACAAAGCCATATTAACAATAAGTAATGAATAATCTCCAAAGATACGACATGGAACACGATAAGACATGGTTTTTTTAAAAATTTGTTTCAGATAATTTGAATTCCTTTTTTTTCAACAAACAATGCTTTTAAAGCATTATTATTCCAACATAAAAAATACAATTAAAATTTATTGAAAGCTGCTTTCAAATTGAGGTTAATGTAGCATCGAAGTGGATGTATGGGTAATTGTTAATTGTTTAACTTCCCACTCCAGATTTTTCACTCACATGGAGACGTCACCATTGCCGGCGAAGGGCTGCAAAATTTAGGCCTATGCTTGGTACTTATGGCCTTTCAGATGGGAAGTATTTTGATTGTGCCAAACTTGCTGTGATACTGGGCCTCGGATTTGAAAGAGCCGTATCGTCTGAAGGACCACTCCATTTAGTCTCCCCTTACGACAAGCAAGAAGTACTAAGGATTGTAACCTGGATCTCCACGGGACAAGATGGGGGTATATTGTTTTAGTCCAGATATATTTCTGTCTGAAACTATAAAATAAAGTTTGAATAATGAGTGATGATGCCCTGAATGTAAGTACACAAGATATGATTTGAAACATTGTAACAAACGATGACACCATCTCCCCAATTTAAGAGATAAAATGAAATTGAAACAGTAATGATGAACATTATATCCCCCCTCTTTTGAATTAAGGTTTTGAAGATCAGACAAAATTTATAATTACCATTGTTATTGCTTTATTCCTACTTTTACGGTCCCCCCCTCCTCCGTTATCAAACGATGCTATATTTGTTTGCAACGTTTTGTGGTGGATTTCATAAGTCTTCAGTATAACAACTGGTACTTGTCGTATTAATCTGTACCACAATTACACATCAATACACTAATTTTCTTTTGTCCACAGACATTTCCACCAGATATCTTTGATCTGCGTGTATTTTTATTGACTTTCTTAATTTTACTGACTTTCCATAAATCTGCATGAAACTATTAAACATGCAATATTGGAAGAGATATTTTTCATACTAATGAAATTGTATTTACAGTAAGTCACATTTCATTATTATCGTAATATCTACCATGAACAAAAATGCTACTGATCTGGTCTATTTTCTTCCAAAATCCACCATCGAAAATAAATCTCCACACGGGAAGTCTTAGATTTTACCTTTTGAAGAATGTAAAATCCCGAAACGTACGGACGGCTTTGGTTTTTTTGAGTTCTTAAAGATGACGCACAGCGTCTTCATTTAAATTTTTTTCGTTAGCAAAGCAACATTTTCCTGATTTATTTGTGATAAACATTGTATTTATTTATTACGATCATAAAACAATGAGACTTAATTTTTCAACATAACGATTATAAAAGTTTCATTCTGTTCAGTATGAGTACAAAGCACTTCGTGATGTGAAACAGAAAATCGAGCTGAGCCACGTTTTGTTGCAGTTTTCAGGGATAAGGAGCATTGACAGCAGTCATGCTATACATGATTTTGTAGATAAATTATCGAAGAATATTTATGGTAGTAAATACATTTGCATCACATATTCCCTTGAAGCCCAAAGGCCGACACGCAAATTCGTGAAGCGTTCCATATTTTTTAGGCTCACTGGGGGCCGTTAGGGAAACTTCAACTTTCAAAACCAACCATATTTCAGTTGCTTAACCGCCGTAAAATGGCTGAAATATTGCCAAGTCGGCGTAAAACCTCAATCAATCAATCAATTTCAGGGGTATTATTCTGTGTTATTTCAAGTACCTTGTGTTATTATTAGTATACAGACGTCATAAAGAAGTGCCTTTGTGAAGGCTGCAAAATTTAGGCATGTGCTTGGCATGCGCCTTTTAGTAGGAAGTGATCTTCATCTTGCTACACCTGCTGTGACTCGATTTTTGCGGTTTCATTCGAAGAACAACCTCATTTAATCGCTTTTTACGAAACAAGGGACAATTAGGACCTATTCAAACCCGGATTCCCAAGGGAGGAATCCAACATAGCGACTTATGCAAATTAGCAAAGCGATAATATTTTTTGCAATGAACACATCTTGTTGTTATAGTCCATGAGCCAGACCCTGGATTTTCGGGTATTGGTACCATCTAGGGTGAATAATTCTTAGTGTTAATTTTTGAAGGACATACATATCTAGTTTCAAAAAATGTATGATAGCATTGAATTCATAGTGGCTTTACTGGTGTAATTGGTGTTTATATACACCCACCCGAAAAATTCGTTTTCGTTCACTGCTAGTGTTATTAAGAATTGGCGTGTTGATTCATTGCGTGTTTCCTGTCTCAATGTGACTAATATCTTCAAGATAATAGACCAAGATATTGTTAGTTCCTTGCTTAATTTTATATTTAGGATTTGTTTTGGACGGGTTTATTCCTATTCATATGACGAAGCAATAATAAACCATGCACGGCGTTTCTTCATGTCATAAATTGAAAGACATTACTTTTGGCATGTTATTTGCACATTATAATTGGTTGAGTCACTTGTAATCATCAGTAATATTTAACACAGGTTTGTTTCCTTGATATGTTCTTGGGAGCAGGGTGTGCACAATAACCCAATTATATAATTACTATCCCCCCCCCAAAAAAAAAACATAGAAAGCTGGATGGTATTATTTTGGAATACTGTGGAATCATCATTGTTCGTGGGGGCTCAATGTTCGTGGATTTCGTGGTTACTTCTTACCCACGAATTTACGTCCCTACGAACCATTTAATATTTGAAATTACTTCTATAGTAATTTGATTTATATTTTCAAAATGGTGTCAACCCACGAAATTCCATCCCCACGAACAAGTAAATATTTGGCTACCCACGAACATTGGCCCACTCGAACATTAATGATTCCACAGTAATCTGTGCATAATCTTTTGTCATCAATTGATACTTCTGTTACAGGTTTTGATTGAATAGAATTATGGCGACTTGGACTGAGAACAAGCGAAAATGCATTATACACGTAAGCACATCAACAGATGATGATGAACACTTGATAAGTCCTGTCAATCATGAATCATGGTGCACATTACTTGAGGCAGCAAAGATCAGAAACCATGAACCAATATTAAAACTTTCCGAAAATCTTAGAGAAGACGAAATCCCTTTAGTTTCCTACCATAGAAAATGCCGAGCCATATTTACTATGAAAAGAGATTTGGAAAATTTGAAAAGAAAAGCCGTAGAAAACCAGTATGATGAGACAGGCAGTAGTGGTATGATAGAAGTACAATATTGCATGCTTTTGCTTAAATCACATACATATTAGATGTTAATTAAGATGTCATATTTCTTTATATTAAGAACAGTCTCATTAACTTTTTGGTGAATGAATGGATGAAGCCTGAATTTACTGAAAAACTGCGTGGAAAAGTTCTGTATGCTAATGTGAAAGAGAAATGCTTTAGAATAACATCTGAGGATAATGAAGAGGTGTCCGATCTCCAGAGCAATCAAGAAGAGGCAGATGGGCGTCTCCTTCTGCACGCAGCTCATGCAGCGAACCAAGGCTATAGTGCCATACAAATTTGCTCGGAAGATACTGACGTATTCATAATGGCCGTGGCTTTCAGTGACATGATAGTTGCTCCAATGTTTATGAGATGTGGCACTAAAACAAGGACAAGGCTAGTCGACATAAGGAGGGTTGCTGCAAGCGTTGGTACTGTTGCATGCCATGCACTTATTGGGCTGCACTTTTTCACCGGATGCGATACAGTCAGTGCGTTTGCTGGTAAAGGTAAAGCAAGTGCACTAAAACTTATGACTGGTAGTACAGATCTACAAGAGTTGTTCACCATGCTTGGACAAGAATGGGAAGTAGATGAAGAATTGTTGGCGAAACTAGAAGCATTTACATGCCGTCTCTATGCTTCAAAAGCATCAACCGCCAAGGTTAATAGCCTCAGATACGACTTGTTTTGTGCCAAAAAGGGTGAAATTAAGAGCCATCAGCTTCCCCCTTGCTCAGATTGTTTTATGAAGCATTGCCTTAGAGCAAATTATCAAGCAGCAATTTGGAAGAGGTGCCTCGATCAAGATCCTGGTGTACCAAGTCCGGTAGGAAGAGGATGGAAGATGGAAAGAGAGGGGGGTTCACAGCACTTAGTGATACATTGGATGGATGTTCAACCAGCACCTGAAGCAGTTCTTGATCTATTAGCTTGCAACTGCACAAAAAAATGTTCCTTGCCGAAATGTGTATGCGTTATGAATGGACTTTTCTGCACTGATATGTGTAAACTAGCTGAGTGTGAAAACAGGGGATCACAAAATGAGTCAGACAATGAGCAAGTTGACGAGACCGAGGAAGATATTGACGATGAATTTGATTGGTAATAATATGTATATTCAGGTCTCCAGTAAGCATTCACATCCTATAATCAAGTATAATCATGTTTATGCAGGGTACTTTATAAGAACAATGACTTCTTCACATTTCATGTAATGTAATGGTATGAAAATCAACATCGACCAATTATTGCAAGAATCGAGGGCAGTAAGACATGTTATTGGATGCAAATGAATGGTGTGCAGTGATCACTATGATAGTCTTGAGCTATTGTAACATATACAGTATATGTATGAACAATGACTTAGTTTGTTAAACTTTCTGTATTTTAGTATTGCGTAAAAACTAGAGGTATGCATTTTTTGTAACAATTAGGGGCATTAACCCATGATGTGAGTTTCATGATGATCCTTATTGTGTTAATGAACAATTCCTAGTGCTTATTAAACATTTCATCAAGTTTAGAGGGTGTTAATTAAATTCTTTTGATGCAGCCTACACATTTAGCTGAAAACATAAAATGTGTACACATCAAGGGCAATAACTCTGTCTCCAGCATGGGAACCACCATTAATTAATTGCTACCATACATTTTCTGTTAGGGGTATATCTTATGAAATATGACTATTACGTTTATTCACCCCAAATGGTACCGATCAACCCCAGTGGCTCATAGACTGTTACCTAAATTTAAATAGTTAAAGGTGCATGGACACGATTTGAGCTGAAAATTTTCAAATTTTATTTTTTTATTTTTAATGTTTATAATCCTTAGCTAAGGTATATTTAATGATCAACGAAAATTTGAATATCCGTTTTTGAGTTGCAAGTGAGATACTGAACTCACAATTCTTCGTTATGTAAACAAGGCTCGTGCCATGTTTTTGTTTACATATAGATTGCTTAATAGAAAATATCATATTTAAAACAAAATGAAATGTGAAAAAATAGACACTGTTTAGCTGTGTTCGGAATAAACTTATGAATTAAAACACTGTTTTAAACGAAACTTTTACTAGTATATTTAACCTTTGTAAACCAAAACATGGCACAATTCTTGTTTACATGATATAGATCTGTATCTCTCATGTAACTCAATAAGTGACATTCAAATTTTTGTTGACTATTAGAAATGCCTTAGTTAAGAATTCTAAACATTAATAATAAACAAAAGAAAAATTTGAAAATTTACAGCTCGGTTGGTGTCCATGCCCCTTTAAATACATGTAGATGGTTATCACTACTGTGTCAGCGAGTAATATTATTAATCCTCAGTATGAATAATCCTGTATAACGCCTTATAGGATTGGTCTAGACAGCCACGTGCAAGGGAGAATAAAATCTTATATTACCCTCAAACATTATATCTTCTCGCCATACTTCCCCCTTCGGGAGTCTCGTGTTGTTTTTTATTTCAATATAATTCATTGTTTTACGTTCCGCTTTAGAATTTTTCACTCATATGGAGGGCTGCAAAATATAGGCCTATGCTCGGCGTTTAAGGCCTTTGAACAGAGAGGGGTCATCATCGTGCCACACCTCCTGTGACTTCGGGTTTTGCGGTGTTATCCAAAGGAACGCTCCATTTAATCGCCTTTTATGACAAGCAAGGGGTGCTGAGGGCATATTCTAACCCGGATTCCCACGGGGCACATTTTCAATAAATTCTACAACAAGATAAACGTTCTGTATTGTAACGTCACAATACGTTTGATTCATTTCACGAAAGTTAACTTTCATACTTCGTAAGACACAAAAGGAATTTGTTTATGCGCAGATTTCTGATACAGTTTAAAAATCACCGAACTTTCATTGACACACAGACCAAATAAGAATCAGCATTTAAGGAGAAAGGAAACATGCGAAATTATTCATATAACTTTAATTTGTTGCTTGTATATTCTAATACTTTGACGCATGGTGCTATAGTTAGAGCAATATCAGATACATAAAATTGAGCGGATCCCAATTCCAAATACATTTCTGTAGTCTTGCATCGGTACAATAAACAATTTATTGCATGTATGTTCTGGATATATGATGATCTATTTACCCCCCCCCCCCAAATAATATTACCCAAGGGCAACGCCCCCGGGGAATATAGTCTTCCTTGGGTGAATAGATCTTCGTATCTCCTAAACATCCACGGAGTAAATGCATAGTATCTTTGTTAAAGTTTACTTTAGCATTTTTATCAAGATACCACCAGCTTTAGATGAAGTCGGCAAAATTAGTCTGTATTATGACAACGGTTATCGCACCCAAAAGAACAATGATTTTTTAATAATTGTTGCTACCCTCTCCCTGCTTTTGTTGAAGCGGAGACATGAACTTGGGTATGTTTGTCAGTTGCTTTGTTTTCCAGATCGTACATTGCTGTTTAGCTTTACTTACGAAACTTCACATAAAATGTATCTCTGACCGCAGGGTGACCCCAATTGATAGATTAGGGTCAGCAGGACAAATGCCATGATTAAATTAGGTACCTTGGAGCATTCATTGGCAAGATTAGAAATATACAGCATTACTGACTGTCATCTGATGCAGTCGAAACGCTTGACCTCAAAAATGAAAAGGGCAGATATAATTCAGCGCGGACGACCGTGAAAACACTAAATTGAAATTGTAGTGAAATACTTTGATGATAATTAAATTTTAGGAATAAAACATATATTTCAAAAGAATGATTGTATGTCACTTTCAACTAAAATTAAAAAAAAACAAAAACAAAACAAAAAACAGCAAAAAATAAAACAAAAACAAAACAAAACAAAAAATAATAATTTAAAAAAACTACCATAGGATAGTCTTGCAAACTATTAATATCCATTGTAAATGATTGCTATGTGGATTGAGGTTCACTTTAATAACTATAATTTGTACGGTCGTCATCGCACCTACCCTTATAATTGTGACGTCAAATGAGTTGCCGATCACGAACGCAGTATTTTTTTTCCCACTAATCTTGCCAATTACAGTTCTTCGATCATAATATTTTAATATTTTAAATACAGTGTTGCTTTATATGAAGAACCTTCAGAAACACAGACGCTCGACGTTTTAAATATCTATAATAAAAATATTATCTTGCTGTACAAACAAACTATTCGCAATATATATCACGCTGCCATCTTGATTTTCTATTTGACAAGCTGCATCGTTTGCAATTTTCGACGAAACGTTCGACATAATATAATATTGGAACCCTACCTTTTAGAAACAACTCTGTCAAGGTCTTACCTCTCGTGTCGTCATGGTGACCTGGAGATAAAGTCCTTTTATCGGCTATAATCAACCGTCAATTATTGTCTACTACTTCTCAAATGCGAAAAATTGTCTTAAAATCAGTCTTAAAAGAACAGACTTTTATTGTTGGAAGAGAGATCCCAGATACAATGTACTCAGGAAAAGACCACCGACCTTCCGAAAGTAAACTAGCAAACGTTCTCACAGATATCGACGCGAAAGAGAATCGAACCCGCGCCGACTAGAGGCGAGAGGCCTTTTGATTTTTTGACACGGGGCCTCGGTTTTTGCGGTCTCATCCGAAGGACCGCCCCATTTAGTAGCAATGGGTACTGAAGACCTACTCTAACCCGAGTCCCCGGAACATCAATTTGTTTGTAAGTAGCCTACCTCGAGACTTTACAAAGAACAAGCTCTTGCGTAACTAATCAGCTGAGCGACATAAACAACATATGCAGGTCATAATGGAATATTCCTACATAAAAATGGGAAATTGGCGATGTAGAAGCTGCATCCCGTTTGTCATAAAGTTGAGTTGTTAGTTTGTCATAACATCTACTGGACAAAAAAAGTTAAGGATTATAATTTTGACCTCAAAAATTTTTATTAACCAAATAATTATTTTGACAAATTTTAACATGTATAGTTTCTCCAATGTGTCCTTAACACAATAGATTTACCTGGTTTCATATTGATGTCATAAGTGCACGATTTTTTCGCCCAAACACAAGCAAGGGGTCAAAATCAAAGTTTGCCAACGTGTATATTGAAATTGAAAAATTGTGATTTTCATTTTATTGTGGGTATTTATTGCTCTAATCGACTCGTAGGTGAACAATTATTGACATTAAAAGCCATGAAGCGCCATTTAACTGCTCTGGAAGCCGGTCAGGCAGTAGGTATGCTTCAAGCTGGCCAAATCCAGAGAACTGTCTCTAGACATTTTAATGTGTCCCAAAGTGTGATTTCAAGGTTGTGGAATCGTTTTAGGCAGACAGGTAATGATTCTGAGAGACCGAGATCAGGTCGTCCAAGGTCCACAACCGCTCGCCAGGATCGCTATATGTCACTTATGGCTCGTAGACACAGGTTTCAGCGTGCTGTCCAACTCAATACTGACTTTCATGCAGCAAGTGGGGTGCGCATAACACCACAAACTCTCAGACAGAGACTTCATGCTGCTAACCTTCGGGCTCATCGACCTGCTGTTCGTCCCATTTTGAGGAGAAGACATCGTGTAGCAAGACTCAATTGGGCTCAAAATCGCATAAACTGGCAACTGCGTCATTGGACGCCTGTTCTTTTCACAGACGAGTCACGGTTCTGCGTGGACTTTCATGACGGTCGTAGGCGTGTATGGCGCATGCGTGGAGAGCGGTACGCTGATTGCTGTGTAGCTGAGCATGATCGTTTTGGAGGTGGCTCTGTGATGATTTGGGCCGGAATCAGTATTGGTGGATGTACTGACTTGCACGTGATTAATGGCAATCTTACCGGTGCAATTTACAGGGACGAGGTACTGCATCCAATCGTGAGACCTTATGCGGGAGCTATAGGCAACAACTTTGTGTTAATGGATGATAATGCTCCTTCCCACAGAGCACGTATAGTGACAGACTACCTTGCTACAGAGACAACTGAACTTATGGATTGGCCGAGTTGTTCTCCGGATTTAAATCCAATAGAACATGCCTGGGACATGTTGCAGCAAGCTGTTTCCAGACGCCCTGTACTTCCAACAAACCGCCAGGAGCTTACGTTAGCTTTACAGCAGGAATGGGCAAGGTTGCCACAAATTGCGATCCGCAGGCTCATCAGAAGTATGCAGAGGCGTTGTCGTGCCGTTATACAGGCTCAGGGTGGACATACACCTTATTGATATTGCCTTTATAAAGATTCAATCATTTGTAATGAAATTTGTTATTGTTGCTCACACCGATTTTCAAACTGTTTTGGGGGGTTACCTGACAATGGTTGCTCTGGTTGCTTAACGTATTCATGAATTTGTAAAAACAGGTATTGTTCGATTGTCGTTGAACATTTTAAGTATATATTTAACATAATTATTTGGTTTTGTTATGAATAAAATAATTCTGAAATCATGATCCTTAACCCTCAAGTACGAAGCAGATGTGGAAGACACTGGTGTCTTTTATTTCTAGTTCACTATGATATATGGAATCGTCATGTGAAGATGATTGATTGATTGTTGTTGTTTTCCGCCACACTCAACAAATTTTCAGTTATCTGGTGGCGTCCAGTTTTTGTTGGTGGAGGAGAGAACCCAGATACAATGTACCCGGGAAGAGACCACCGACCTTCCGAAAGTAAACTGGCAAACTTTCTCACATATATCGGCGCGAGCGAGATTCGAACCCGCGCCGACTAGAGGTGAGAGGTCTTGTGGTTTTAAGGGCGATGCTCCAACCACTCGGCCACGGAGGTCCCAGGTGTCATATGAAGAAAAATTATTATTGTTAGTATATAATACTTCGTCGATATCTCTAAATGTCGAGTTGAAGGCCACAACAAGGGTTTTTCTTGTCATGTAGAAGATTTTGAATTAACTCTGCATCGTAAGAATAATAAAAGAGGTCAGCTAACGAAGAATCACAATTCATGCCCATTGGAGTTCCAACAGACTGTTGGAGGACCTGATCATGTAGTAAGGATTCTGAATTTAAATACTTATTGCTTTTCAAACAAATTTTTATCAGATTTAAATAAAATGCACTTTTATCCATATTACCGGATGGAAATTATTTTCCCACTATCCATTCGAGAATAATTCATTCATATGGATACGTCACCAGATGTAGGTGGAATACTTTAAATAAAGACCTAAGCATAGCGCTCAGGGGTGAAGCAGTCGAGATTCCCTATTGTGCCATCATCTGCTGCTACACGGTATCTTGGTTTCAAGGTCATATTCGGATGAACAACGTCTCTCACTTCTTAATGCCGATCGTTTGGCGAATGAATATTCATTACCTGTATGTATATAATTCCGAGAACATTTTACAAGATGCGTCTATTATAATCAATATTTTGCAGGGAATAGTAAAGACCAATCCATCTACCTAAATATTTCTTTAACACCAAATATTTTATATTCCATACATGATGCTATGAAGTCCAGTATACTACTAGTCGTATATTTTCAAATTTTGATTTGTCTTCCATAGATAGTATGAACAAGTAAATATAACGAGCAGTGATCAATGGTATAAATAAACCAAGTTGTAAAAGAGTTTATCATGCTCTCGATTACCTTAAATGACTAATTTTAGACTTAACAATCGATCAACCAAGGTGTAAAGCATTCAGCAATCAATCTAACCCAGATTTTTTCGACCAGTTAAAAGTTTTATTTTCTACACTGACTTTTTACTGTATGCTTTAATCCATTTACTGTCACGTTTCATAAATTCGTTGTGTTCATTTTCTGAATGATAGGCACCGATCAAGGACTCCAAGATCTGTGGAAGAGAAGTAAAATGTAAAAGTAAGGTTTTATCAAGCTATCCCTCTATTATTATAGATTTATTGTTGGGAGTTTTGTATCCAATTTACCTAACATTACCGCTGAATGAAGATCAACTGCATATACTGTGTACATCCCAAGGAAGTTGTTTACATTGAAATGACATCAAATACAATTCTACGATTTAGATGAAATCCCGCTCTTATTGTGATGCATCAATATGTGCTGTTTGCCGAGATTAAGAACTCGTAAAAATTCTTCTGATGTCGACATAATGCTTTTTTTTTTTTAAAATCTCTGGCTTATAACACTACAAAGGTACTCATCTTGTGTATATTTGTTTGTTACTTTACGTTCCATTCAATATTTTTAACTCATCTATGACACTCATGGCCATAACAGTGAGAAATCTTTCTATTGTGACACGAGACCTCCGTTTTTAAGGTAATACACCTGTTTCCGAAAAACCATAAGAACTTGGCAAAGGAACAGTTACTACCCATGTTAAACGTCTTGGAGTTTGTCTCGGCGCCAGAACTAGGGATCGAACAAGGACCTCCTGGTTGCGAATAGAACGCCCAACCACATGGCTACCTCGACCGCTCGCGATAGGTCAGTGGTAGAACGGTCAATTCGTAACTGGGAGATCATGAGTTCGAACCCTGATCGTGCAATGGCTGCGTCAAACCTAAGATGTAAACGGGTGGCGATTGCCCCTTTGCCAAAGTGTGGAAATCACGAATGACCTAAAAAACGGAGGTCTGTGTCGAGCTAGGCGTTGACAAGTTAAAGAACCCTCAATGCCATGGCTCTGAGGGCTAAGCATACATGCAAGTCTAAATTTGTGGTACATCATCTACAACAGGTGACATCTCAATAAGAGTGAAAATTCTCGACGGGACGTAAAACAAACAAACAACCGCGACGTTTAATGCATAAGAACATGTATGTGGACTCGCGACAATACAGTAGTTTTTCTTTACTATGTTAATATCTACATAGACGGTGGGCATTTTTGTTTTATTGCCTCATGCGGGAAAACGAAATTGACTTCCTTTCTAAAGCGGAGTGGCACAGAAACAAACACTATATCTATGATGTCTCAAATTCACTACCTCTCGCTTAAGAAAGAAACGCTCTATAATTCAACGACCGTGAAACTCGTTTTTAATATCTACACTGGTGTTGTTTGGTTTTCCTTCCAGGATTTTTAACTCATTGGGACGTCACTAGCTGAATAATCAAATGTGAATTATAATATGGGATAACATGGATATGGAAAATTTGACAAGATAGAATAGAAACTTAATTCGACAATATAAATAAGGAACGTGATAACACATTGAGCAACATAATAATACAATTAAATAAGTTTGGTTATCTATTGTGTAACGTCTCGATCGAGAATTTTTCATATGGAGACGTCAACATTAACGGAAGAGGGCTGCAAAATTTAGGCTTATTCTCGGCGCTTACGGCCTTTGAGCAGGGAAGGATCTTTATCGCCTGCTGTGACACGGGGCCTAAGTTTTTGCGGTGTCATCCGAAGGACCGACTCATTTAGTCGCCTATTACGACAAGCAAAGGTTACGGTGGACCTATTCTAACCCGGATCCCCATGGAACTATATAAATAAGGAACATAATACGACAATATAAGTAAGTAACATAATAACACGACAATATAAAACAGGAACGCAAGATCAATAAGGATCATAAAGATATGACAATGTAAATAAGGAAAGTAATGATACGACAATATAAGTAAGGAAGTAAGAATATAACAATCTCAATAAGTAAGTAAGAATATGACAATATCAATACGGAAGTAAGAATATGAAAATAAGGAAGTAAGAATAAGTCAATATAAGGAAGGATCGTAATCAGTAAGGACCCTAATGTAATAATATAATGATAAAAATAAATAGCATAAACAAGTAACATAAATGATTGATTGATTGATTATATATTGTTTTACGTCCCTCTCGAGAATTTTTCACTCATATGGAGACATCACCATTGCCGGTGAAGGGCTGCACAATTTAGGCCTATGCTCGGCGCTTATAGCCTTTGAGCAGGGAGGGATCTTTAACGTGCCACACCTACTGTGACACAGGGACTCGGTTTTTGCGGTCTCATCCGAAGGACTGCCCCATTTAGTCGCCTCTTACGACAAGCAAGGGGTACTGAGGATCTATTCTAACAACCCGGATCCCCACGGGGCTTGAGGTGTTTGGGAATTCCTAATACATGTAATATATACTGACGGGCTATAAAAACGCAACACTTGATAAATAAATAGCATAAACAAGTAACATAAATAATTAACGTAATAATACGGTAATATTAATAAAGAAAGAAAATATAAATAACTAACGTAATATTACCACAATATTAATAAAGAACGCAATATGGCAATATCAGTAAGGAACGTATTAATCATATATGACAATGTCAATATGGGAAGTAATTGTTTGTTTGGTTTACATCCCGTCGAGAATTTTTCACTAATATTGAGACGTCAACAGTTGTAGGTGAAGTACCTCAAATTTTGACCTATGCTTAGCGGTCAGGGCCATAGCAGTGAGGCTTCTTTAACGTGTCAACATCTATTGTGACACGGGATCTCCGTTTTTAAGGTCATGTCCGAAAGACCCGTGATTCTCACTTCTAAATGCCGAGCGTTTCGCGAAGGAGCAATCACTACCTATGTTAACGTTTTAGATTTGACGCGGCCATGGCACGAGCGGGGATCGAATCACGACCTTCCGTTTACGAAGCGAACGCTCTAACCACTGTGCTACGTATTATGATTGATTGATTATATATTGTTTAACGTTTAACGTCCCGCTCGAGAATCTTTCGCTCAGATGGAGACGTCACCATTACCGGTGAAGGGTTGCAAAATTTAGGCCTACGCTCGGAGCTTATGGCCTTAGAGCAAGGAGGGATCTTTAACGTGTCACGCCTGCTGTGACACGGGGCCTCGGTTTTTTGGTCTCATCCGAAGGACCGCCCCATTTAGTCGCCTCGTACGACAAGCAAGGGGTACTGAGGATCTATTCTAACCCGCATCCTCACGAGGCGAGCTACGTATTAATGTAGCAATATAAATAATAGTGTAATAATACGACAATTTCAATAAGGAAGTATTAATACAACAATATCAATAAGGAACGTAATGAATAATTTCAATAAATATTATAATGATTTGATATTAAGGAATGCGAACCTTGAAGTGTCAGAAAATAAATGAAATCTTCCATCAGTCTTTCTCCAACTTGATCCACATTTTCTATTTGTTTGTCGTCTGATGCTGGGAATATTTCCGGAGAACTTCCTGGAAACAAATATGATTTCAGCGAAAAATCGGTTGTCATTATTGCATTATGGATATGTGTTGATTACAATGTATTGTTTATGTATTAGACATTTAATTTAGTTAATCACCAGAAGTATCATAAATGTATTGCTATTCAGTTTGCATTATACTCTGGACGTATGGACCAGTCATACGCACGATTTATTTCATAGTTGTCGCCATCCCTTATTTTACACGAACATTGAGCTACTTCAAAATATAGTGCTAGAAAATAAAGACACAGACTTACTGATTTTCCGTAGCAGTGGAGACAGGCTTTCCTTCGGAATTTTGTTTCTGAAACCTGAAAAGTTGTTGCTGTTGTTAGTAGCAATTGATGAGGCATTTCAAGGGTGTATTGAATATCGTGTTTTGAATTCAACTTACTGTTCACAGTCTTCGTCAGTTTCTAAGAACAGAGAAAAATGAGAATTGTTACTCTACTTGTATGGAATACAATGAAATATCGTAGGTTGATGTTAGAAACATGAAGCATAGAAAATCAATATTTTCCTTATATTTTAGTATTTTTATAAATACAATACATTGACAGTACAGTTTTAAGGTGGTTGTATGTTCATTTTTACCAGTTTTAGATAAAACTGTTCTACAATTTATATGATGGTTTTAGATTTAGAGCTACGTAAAAATGTAATTAATTAAATGATATTATTAGCCTACTTTGGTTAATAGACGTGAAACTGAGGACTGGGCCTTTAATTAAATCAAAGATTTCCACTTTATTTGTCAAAGGAGCTGACCTTTATTTCTGAATCACTCCCTCCCCACTAAATTTATGTTTTTTGAATGCTTGCAATTTGCTCAAGGGAACACTTGACTTAATTGACTGATCAGATTGACTCGAATGAATTTCGGAACGTTTTATGCATGTCTTTTCCTGTTTAGAAAACATTTTTGGAACAGATTTCGCTAACAGAATGACGTAAACAATTTGCGTGGAGAATATTTATTTCTGTAGAATACTAGTTTCTGTTTTGGATATAATACGTTGGCACGTTTATATATACACTGTAGATGAAAAACGAACAGTAGCTTGTACATTGATTGCAAAAGTTAAAAAAAAGACACCACACATTGAGGCTAATTAATTCCAATGTGACTTTGATATATGGCCTATACGTTTACTGACTTTCTGGTCACAAATTGTGACGTATTTATCTTGAAAGAGGAAAACACAAAATATTAAAGTGGTGGACGGCAAGTCACATAATTATGGAGAGGTCCGGTGGGAGGAAGGGATACTCAATTATATGTCGAGGCACTAGAATAAAATACAGCGGAAATTCCTATGGCAAATCAAATTCATTCGGGGAAATTCTAGAAAATTAGGGATTTATAAAACATTACAAAAATAAAATTATTTTGAAGAAAAATACTCACATTTGGATTTCCTTCTGTAAAGAGGACAACCACTGTAAAAACTGCTAAGGAAAGCACGACTTTCATGTTTAGATGATTTTCTATAAATGAGAAAAATAATGAAATACAGTCTTACGGATTAAAGAGGGATTATGAGCACGTGCTCGCTATCGTATCCGCTGCCATGGGTTTCCCACACGGTTTATTACTCCGGCGCAAATAACCCTTCCAAAGATGTCACATTTTACATGAATTTTCAAATAAACCGAATCACTATAATTCAGCCTGCAAATCGTGCAAGTCGGTATAGAATAATATATCCTGGATGCTCTCTTTGACGTTATCACCGCCTCTTAATATTTTTCCCTTTATCAGGTGGTTACAGGGCTGTAAAAATCTTTGCGATTAAATTGATTTTCTTGCACACACTTCATAATTAATTTTTAGTTATATATATGGTAATATTACTATTTTTCAGTATCATAAACTCCAAACTTAACTGTCAGGCAAATATGTAACTAGATCCCAGGCATCTGACGTTATGCAGATCCCAGGGATCTGACGTTATGCACGTCGAGCTCTGGATGGTTTGTTGGTTTGTTTTACGTCTCGTCAAAAAATTTTCATTCATATGAAACGTCATCAATTCGTTTCGCTCTACTTATTAAAGATCTCGCGTGCTGTTCTGAAAAATAGAAACTTCCGTCATGACAGGATTTTAAAACAGAAAGTGATTTTTTTTAATTTACCAAAGTATTTGAGATAACGTTTATGCACAATTTAGATGTGGTGTTTGAGCAATATGGGGTCGATTGCCTCAGTAGTGAGAGCGTTTGATTTGCGTCGAGAACAGGTAGTCTTGCTCCTTTGTCAAACACTTGGCATTCTAAGTTATTGTCAGTCGAGGTCCCGTGACATGCTGGCAAGGGAAAAAATACTCACTGATACGGCTGTCAGCGTCATCTGTAGGTCGACATTTCTAGTACTTCACCTACTGCAGGTGACGTCTCTATATGAGTGAAAAATTTTCAATGGGATGAAAATATAACAGTGGTGGAAACCACTGCTGTTTGCTGAATTCCGTAGGTGGAATTTATTCTTTTCAAAGAGCTTCGCACCTGTCGGTATGTCGATAGACCACAAGTTGTTCGCTCAATATCTTGAAAACCATTCACATGATCGTATCGGTATATGGATTAGTTATGAGTAGAACAGAACCCCTATTGATTTGTAGGTCATAGGTCAGTCCATACTGGACATAGGAAGATACTGTACGCCCACTATCTTGATAATACTTTGCATGACATACATCAAACTTGGTACACTGATACATCCAATGGAGTAGGTGACCCTTATTGATTTTGAGGTCACATGGTCAAGGGTCAAATCACTCTGAACATAGGAAGATATTGTCATCTCAATATCTTGAATTGTTTTGACTCTACTGTCGATTAAATGATACATGTGTTTAACCCTTTTCAATTTTGCACCA